>MNCI01013368.1:768297-778698 GCA_015680685.1 Gnetum montanum | reverse complement strand
GACTGCATGCTTTGATAGATATACTATTAATAATCCATAGTTTCTGNTTATGGCGTTAAGGCATTTAGTCTGCGGAGTTCGACCGGATCATGCTTGTACGCTCGTATTCGTATGGTGGAGTGTAGGGGTACCTCGCCACTCATCACCATGCATCAACAATGCTCAGCCAAGCCCTTCCCATGATGACTGGGAAGTCCCCCTTACAATTGTTTACTCGAATCACCAAGAAGTCAACGAGGTAGGAACACACATAAACGATGGTCATAATGTCCTCCACTAGTCCCAAGGGAATAGTGATGAACTGATTTGCCAACTCAAGATGAATGTTGCTCTTCTTGAGTGGAGGTAGGTTCCAAGTTTTATACATCTCATGGGAAATCAAATTAACACAAGAATCTAAATTCATAAGAGCCTTGCAAGGTTTATTCCTAGTGATTTGAAGATAAATAAAGAGATTTCTAGGATTAAATAGTTTCCTGGGAAGATAGTCAACCTTTATCCAATTAGTTACCGCATGAGTTAACATGATGATGTGCACTTTAGAAGGTGTTTGGTTTGAAGGGAACTCAAATCGATTAGATGCAGAGGGAGATGGAGAAGCAGAGTTGCTAGTTGCACGTATATGTGAGGGTTTAGTTGGATTGTTGGTTTAGAAGAAAGGTCTTTTTCATTATCTAGTTTCTGAACCACTCAATTGAGGAGCTAGTTGTAAGTTAATAGCCCTCGTTGCATTGCGTTGTTGCAACTAAGGCATAATTTCTCCCTGCATTGATGGAGCAGGCGGTAACTGGATTGAGGATGGAGAGACATATGCAAAAGGATGAGGAGGGTAATATGGACGTGGGGACTTCCCTCTAGTAAATGGAGAATGAGTTCTATGATACTTTGAAGGGTAGTGGTAATTCTAAAAAGAAGCATGATTAAAAGAGTCACGTGAAAACATTGGTTGCTAAACATAGTACCCATATGAATCTACCTACCTGTAAGGGTACTATTGCCTTGGTGGTGGTATCCCCCACAACNAACACATGAATCCTTAGACATTGCCATGAGTAAATACTATTCTCTCATACATTGATGCCCTAGCCATGGTTACTTCACCACATCATAGATGGACTCAAATAAAAAATGAGAAGAACTCTTGGGGTCTATGCACAATGAAGACTATTAGAACTTAGAGCCCATCAAATCCAAAGGTTGAATAAGTAGGTAGCAAAAGAAAAAGAAGAGTTGAGAAAATAATAAAGTGTTGAGGAATATAATAGAAATCTTTCCATTAGAAAAAAGGATGTCTGATTTTGCAACAACAAGAAGGAGTCACCACTTGATGAGGTGGTGTAATGAAAAACCTTGCCAATCCAAAATTTATTTTTAATATANACACTTTATTATTTTCTCAACTCTTCTTTTTCTTTTGCTACCTACTTATTCAACCTTTGGATTTGATGGGCTCTAAGTTCTAATAGTCTTCATTGTGCATAGACCCCAAGAGTTCTTCTCATTTTTTATTTGAGTCCATCTATGATGTGGTGAAGTAACCATGGCTAGGGCATCAATGTATGAGAGAATAGTATTTACTCATGGCAATGTCTAAGGATTCATGTGTTCCTTGCTTCCATCCTTGGATCTAGCTTCTCATATTAGACATTTGGGAATACATCTAATATTTAACATTGAATAGCTCTAGCATTATACTTCACCTATATATGGAGTTCAACTCTAAGGACCAATACTAGCTTTCTACCTCCTTAATGAGTGTTTTGAAAATAGCTCTAATTTTTGCCAATCATTTTTAATATTCTATAAGACACAAGCATCGTGAAAGGCTTGAAGATGTTTTTATAGATAAGAGTTATATCCCCCCTCAAATTTAAGGATATTGTTCATGTTAAGTCACTTGATTTGACTATCTTTCACATGCCTAGTTGGAATTTTTACTACCTCTAAACTATTTAGCATGCTTCAAGTGGCAAGAAAAGGCTCATCATCATCATTATTTCAATGACACCTATGATATCCTTTACTACCCCTTCATTCATGGTAGTCTCTATGATTATCATTGTCTCGTTATTCACCTTCATCACAATTATTCTTTCTATAGTTTCTGTCAAAACCAGAAGAGGAAGAAGAAGATGCAAATGAAGAGGATGAAGAGGAAGGAGGACTACCACCACCATGGTATCTGCCACCTCCTCTATGCTTTTCATGATGATGTTTATTCTTGTCATCTTGATGCTCGCCCAAGCCCCTGCTTTGACTCCCACTTTTTCTTGAACCCGGATTGTTGATAGTGGACTACAAATTCAAGTTTAAGCTCCAATCACCAATATTAAGGGGTGGAGAATCTTCATGTTGAGAACCCCCAAAGGGGGGATCCTCATTGTTGTTTTGGTTCAATAAGAACAAGGGGTTGGTGAACTGTTTCCCTTTCAAAGTCTCATGGTGCTTCTCTTGATGTTGATCTTTCTTGCATTATGTTTTAGTGGGATAGTAGTTCCAGAAGTCATGGTTATGCACAATGTACTCTTCTTAAATATCTTGGATGTCTAGCCTCTTAAGATTTTGGATTAGCATCCCAAGCATAAATCGATCAGGAGGCATTACAATGTTACCCTTCATATCTTGCCACCGTAGTTGTTCATCCTAATGCAAGATAAAGGTAAAGTTAGGCACATACTCATCTAAATGAGTATATACCACCTTGCATTCTTAAAGCATTGGTGGTTTAGAATCATAGCACTTGTGAAAAAAAGACATTTTGTAATTAGAATAAGATATTAGTATGCTTAAATTATTATATTTATTTTGAGAATGATTTTGCCCTTAAGGTTCATCCAACAATGTTAATGATTTTCACTATGCCTAGATAATGCACATTTCAAACAAAAAGAGTCATCGATAATGGTGCCAAGGATGAGTGGCAAATACCCCTATGCTCAACCATACAAATCACTAAGTGTTCACACACAATTCCATCAAATTCCCTGAACCCTTTGTCTTCCGATACACTAGTCTCTAGGAAGTGAACTCTTCCTAATAGTTATTCATTATCTTCTCAATTACACTTGTGATATGCAAAGGTATGGTTAAGTGTAATCAAGGCATATGATTTTTATTATTTGCATGTTTTATGTTTTGGGTGCTTAAAATAAAGGATGAAAGGAATGAAATAATTTAATTGCTAATTTAATCTAACTAATTAACCAATGTCTAACTAATCCTAACATAAGCATTTGCTTCCACTTTTCATACACATCTTGAACATGTATAATGCTGTTGGGTTACCAAACATTAAGCATTATTAGGATTACCAAGTATCATATGCATGCTCGAAGTGCTTGTACTTATGTGCTTAATTAATTACTATTTAATCTAGCTTAATTTAGCTTAATTACTTAAAGTATTAAAGGAAATTACATAAAACATTAAATATATGAAGAACATATTTAATCTAGCCAAAGTGCTGCAAGGTTTATTAGAAAGCTTGTCTTTATTACTGCACATACTACTGTGCTCAAGTACAACAATGCTTGAATAAAGATTCATACACTCAATAACTCGTGTTGCAAGCACTTGAAAAAATACTCTAACTCTAGGGAAGAAAAACTACAAGAGCTCTGCTACACTATGACCAAAAAGAGTCCCAAATTGTGTGCCTAAGTGTTATATTTATAGGCTACCACACATTTTGCGGTATCGAATATTCAACAGCACTTCTTGGTCCCTGATATCGGATATTTGATATCAAAGCTAGAAAAAATACACTTTATTAGATTGGTTTTATTATTGTTGCTATTTTAGTTTAATTATATGTTTTAAAATTCAATGTGTTGTTGCTTATTCAAACCAGGCAATGAGAAATTTTAGATAATTGTTCTTAATTTAATATGTTTTTGCCTTTATTCTCTTGAATAATTGAGAATGTTTAGAATTTTCTTTTAATCTTGTAGCCTTTGCTTTATTTTCTTTGTTTTAAAATTAGTTTTAATGTTGCTATTGTAGTTTAATTATATACATTGAAATCCAATGGATTGTTACTCATTCAAACTAGGAAATAGAGATAATTTTCTTTAATTTAATATGTGATGAGTGGCGAGGTACTCCTATGCTCAACCATACGAATACAAGCGTTTCACACACAATCCAGTCGAATTCCAAGGACTAAGTGTTTATGCACCCTTGTGGAACAAGGACAGGTTGGTTGATCGTTGTCTTCCCAAACTTACTTTTATATCATGATTGTATGGTTAAGTAAGCTCGAGGCATATGATTTTTATGGCTTTTATGTTTTTATGTCCTGCGCTAGTAGGGAAGGAGAGAGATAACTAGGTGAATAATTTAACTTAACTACTTATTAACTAAGTTCTAACTAATCCTAACATAAGCATCCGTTCCCATTTTTCGTACACATCTTGAACCAGTGCAACACTGCTGGGATTACCAAATGCTAATCATTACTGGGTTACCAAGCATTACACGCATGCTCGAAGTGGTCATGCTTGTATAATTTAACAATTTTCTTAATTGATCAAAATGAATTGCTATGCTAATAACATAAATGTAAATTGCATAAAATAAATGCATAAGAAAATAAAATAAAAGAAATGCGTAAGAAAAAAAATCTCAAGTACTACAAGGATGAATTAAAGAGATCATCTTTATTCCCATACACAAGGTGTGCTCAAGTACACAATGCTCGAATAAAGATCCGTCCACGCTTAGACCTCCTGTTACGGGCACTTCAAAAATACTCTAACTTTCAAATAGACTACAAGAGTTTCACTACTTGACTGCTAAAAGACTTTCTTTCCAATTGTGCACCTAGGCACTATATTTATAGGCTTGGGAGCAACTACTTTAATAATTAGAGTAACCACTCTAATAATTAGAATAAACCGCTAGAGTAACTGCTCTAATAATTAGAATAAACCACTAGAGTAAGTACTATAATAATTAGAATAAACCACTAGAGTAACTGCTCTAATAATTAGAATAAACCACTAGAGTATTTGCTCTCATCATACCCCCACGACTAAATGCAAACTCATCCTCGAGTTCTTATCAAATTATTGGGAAGGTATGGGATTATTGACTAATTGACAACTGATGGTGGAATGGGATGACAAACTCAACGTGTCCAGTGAACAGATCAATAAGCATATTACAACATTAGTGTTCATGACCATTTTGGTGAACACTCATACATAAATGACATCCAAGCCTTTATTTGGTAGCTTGTAGAGAAAGAGAGAGAAAGAAAATGAAGCCTGTTGCTACCAATGCTAAGATTGCACCTTCTATTGTTTAGCTATAGCCATGCCACTAGACTTGCTCCTTTCGTAAATGCTCTAGTTCTGGTCCATCCTGAGTGCTTCCTCCAAGCCCAGTCCATTGTTTGTATGATCGCCATCTGCACACACAACATAGTTACAAATGATCAAGTATAGATAAACCACAATGTAGTTGATACCTTGCCTCGATATGAAGCGCATTGGCTGAGTTGTGGTTATGGTAGAAATTGGTTCGGAGATTTATTATAGGTGACTACCCAAGGTGTAAGGGTTAGGCAAATAGTAAAATGGAGAAAATTGAAAAATTTGTGCTAGGGCCCCCACAATTAAGAGCGAACCTCTAATAACTATAAAATGGAAAAACATGAGGAACAAGAAAGGTGAAAAATATCAATAGCAATACCAATAAAATGGATGTCATGGATGGGGATGAAACAAGAAATGATTGATCACAGGAAATGTTTAAGGGAAACAAGTTAACAATTGCATCAAAAAGAAATGCTAGTGGGTCCTCGCCAAAGTAGGCTCATGCCTTTTATGCCGTGGCAAACCCACAAACCAAAGAGTTCGTAAGCTCTAGGAATGTCATTTGGAAGCAAGAGTTAAAAACTTACCCACAAGAATTCACCAAAGAAAAAAATGCATCAACCCAGAACGGACTAATTATAAAATTGACAATGAGGTGGAAAATGGGAAAAAATATGGACAGGAGAGAATGGAATGGAATCCCAAGAACAAGGTTGTGTAAAGCCCGTTGTGTATTTCATGGTTAAGATGACTAAGTAGAACTTCATCCCAAATCCAGACTCAAACTAACCACATTTAGTCACCTCGCATCAATACACCTGGCCAATTCATCCTCTTGAAGCAACAAGAATGCCTTCACAAAGCGTGACCACCATCCCAAGGAGAGCGAGATGGAGAAGCAAGAAGTGAGAAAGGGCCTTAGTTAGAGGGAATCTTCAAGCATGGATAACATGTCTTTCCCATTCCATAACCAATGCTTGTAGCCCATATTTCTTTATTATGTCTAAGGGGTGTGTTTTGAATTCTCACCTTTTTCTCTCTTTTTTCTCTTTTTTTTTATCTTTTTGTTTTAATGCGTGGGAACCAAACCATGCAAAGACTTATTTTTATTCACTCAGCTTCCAGATTTTTGAACAATTTCAAAATAGTGGAAAACCCAAGAAAAAGTATCCAAGCACCTAAGATAATGGCTAGCAAAAATGCATTGAATCCTCTTGAAGTCACACCCTTCTCATCCTTTGAGTCTTTCCTTGGTTTGAAAAATACCTAACCACCAATTCATTAATAAATTTACTTAGAAAAAGGGAATTGTATAGTTCCAAGCCAAAGGAGACTATAGAGTTGTATGGATGAGTGGATGATGTGGACTCATTGCCTGTTTTACCAAAAGAACCATACCTTAATATCAACATCATAATTGAAAGGTAAAAACCAAACATTAGCAATCAATATGATATAATGTAATCCATCATCATGAGCACTTATTGGATGATAAATAAAAGTAAATCAAATAAACAAACAAATAGTAAAAATATGCATGATGGTGTAAAAAGAAAAAAAAAAGTTGGAAGAATGTGTAAAACAAAAATTCAAAAAGAACTAAGGGCCTAGAATGGTTAGCATAGGTAGCCGTCTCCCCCATGACTAAGTTGGAAGGAGGAGATCCGAAATAGTGAGCAAGGTTGTCCACTAACAGAGGTAGCATGTGTACTAGCTATCCTAAGCTCATGAAAAGGCTTGGTTTATTGCACGTTGACCAACAGTTTCTTGTTTGAACTCTCAGGTTTGTATACTGTCATGGCCCCTAAAGAAAAAGTTGCATAAATAATATAAGGTCCTTTCCATAGTGTTTGAAATTTAGTACATTGTGGCACATGTGTGGGATTCCAGTAGAGAACCTTCTCTCCTAGTTGATATTTAACTTTCCTAATCCTTAGGTCATGATGTTGCTTATTGAATGCCTTATGCAATTCGTTAGATGATAGGGTAACTAGTTGGTTTTCATCTAGCAAATTAAGGGCTGCTAATTGTTGTTTCTGTGCTAGGTTAAGGTCAAGGTTGAGGTCACATGTCGTGGATAGTATACGAAGCTCAATTTGAATGGGAAGCATTGGTAATTTACCATACACTAACTCATAGGGAGAGTAGCTTGGAGGGAGTTTCCATGTGGAGCGGTATGCCCAAAGAGCATCGTTCAATTTAGTACCCTAGGTTCGCCTAAACTTGCTAATGGTTCTAATCAATATCTTCATAATCTCCCTATTGGTGACTTCTGCTTAACCATTCGCTTGAGGGTGGTATGGTATAGTCAATTTATGGTCAACCCCTAAGCGTTGCATTAATTTTTGAAAAGTTTCACATGTGAAGTATGTACCATTGTCTAAAATAAGTGCACGTGGCACACCAAACCTATTTATGATTTGTTGTTGAACAAATCGTGCAGCTATAGATGATGTACAATCTTTAACAGCAGTTACTTCAGCCTATTTTGTTAGGTAATCAATGACAACAATAATATAAGATTTTCCATTGGACATTGGTGTAATCAGCCGCATAAAATAAATTCCCCAAATGTTGAAGGGTTCTAATGGGTGAATCCTTTGTTGCAGACCCTCTATTCTAGCAATCATTCTCCCATCATGTTGACAATGCTTACAAGATTGGATGAAACGATGGGTGTCTCAAAATAATGTAGGCCAATAATATCCTGCAAGTAGGATCTTGATGGCCATTCATCTCCTAGCATAATGACCCCCACAAGGACCCTCATGAGAATCTTGGAGAACTTGCAGTTGATTTATATCGAGAACACATCATTAAACCAAGCCATCGGGACACACTTTGTAAAGTTGCCCATTGATCTCCATAAAGTACTTGGCTTGGTGAAGAAACTACTGTTTCTTCTTAAGGTTTAACTCTTGTGGTGTTTTTTGGGTGAGGAAATAGATAAAAATGCTACAGTACTAGTTTGTCTCTGTGGGTGATTGATTATTCACTACACTAGCAAAGATGAATTCATTAGGAAAATGATTAGAAATTGGATACTCATCCTCTTTGTTGTCCCATCGCAGCCGAGATAAATGATCAGCAACTACATTCTTGGTGCCCTTATGATCGATCATCATTAAATCAAACTCTTGTAAGATTATTATAAGCCATCGTATGATACAAGGGCTTACCGTTGGCTTATTCATGAGGAATTGGAATGCACTATGATCTATATGTATATATACTTTATATCCCAATACATAGTGTCTAAACTTTTCTAGTGCAAACACTACTTCCATTAATTCTTTCTCTATGGTAGTGTAGTTAAGTTGTACATCAGCGATACTTTTACTTGTATAGTGGATGTAATAAGGACACTTCTTTTCATCTAACTATGTAAGTACAACTCCTAAAGCATATTTTGACTTATCAATCAGGATATGGAATGGTTTGAACCAGTTAGGAGCTTGTAGAATGGGTGTTTATACTAGCTTTTATTTTAGAGTTTGGAAAGCTAATTTGTACGTCCTTTTTCAGTAATTCTACCAATGGTTTGGAAACCTTTAAAAAGTTCTCAATAAATCTCCTATAGTAGCCAGTATGTCCAAGGAATGATTGAATATCTTTGATAGTTTTCGGTTGACAAGTAATTCCTTGAATAATTTTGATTTTCTCAGGGTCTATCTGTATCCCTATGTGTGAGATTTTGTGCCCTAGTACTATGCCTTCTTGGACCATCAAATGACTTTTTTGCTAGTTGAGCCTCAAATTAGTTTCTACACATCTTTTTAACACTTGCTCCAACCGGTCCAAGGCTTGATCAAAGTTTGCTCCATAAGTGGAGAAGTTGTCCATAAAGACCTCCACGCCATTCCCTATCTGCTATTGGAATATGCTTAGAACTAGTCGTTGAAATGTTGCAGGGGCATTACACAAGCCAAATGACATCTGTTTGTATGCGAATGTTCCCCAAGCACTAGTGAACATAGTCTTGGGTTGGTCTTCTAGGGCTATTTTTAGTTGGTTATATCCATTATATCCATCCAAAAAACTGTAATAGTAATGCCCTGTGATGGTGTCTAAGACTTGGTCGACAAATGGCAATGGAGAGTGATCTTTAAATGTTGCCATATTTAGTAGCTTGAAATCTATGCACACCCTCTATTTGCCTCCCTTTTTAGGAACAATAACTAAGAGGCTAACCCATTCGCTATTAACAATGGGATATATGAACCTAGCCTTGAGAAGCTGTTCAATTTCTTCCTTAACTACTTGCTTCATCTTAATCACCTCTATGATTGTCTTCAAGGCTTCATGGAGGGGTCAATGTAAATTTTATGTTGGCATATCCTAGGATCTATTCTAGTTAATTCAGGATATGACTAAGTGAAGGCTTTTGACCATTTATTTATTACCTGCAGCAGTTTTTCTTTCTGTTGAGGAGCAAACTTAACATTGATAATTATTGGTTTTCTATTTTTATGGAATGTGTATTCCATACTAGTGGGCAATGGCTTCATCTCAAGGGGCTCCTGCTTAAATTTCTCAGGGATTTCCAACTTCCCCTAGTTGATATTTTTAAGGTTAAGACTTGGAAGTTGGTGGTGGACTTGCTCTAATGCGTCTATGCTATCGATGTAAGCACAAGTCAAACACTTAGTTGTTTCCATACATATGAGTGAACTACTTTCTTGATCAGTTGTTAGCCATTGGGTGTCTTCCTGTCATGTGGCTACTGCATATAGGCATCTTTTTATGTTAATCACTTGTGCACACTGATTGCATGCAGGCAATGCTAAACTTTGCACAAACCATGATCTCTGCACACAATTACACCCTGTGGCACTGTATGTGATGCATGGAACTTTCTTCTTCTCGATCTTTCTAAATGTATTTTCCTTTGATATTTCTAGGAAAATATCGTAGATTCCTAGGCATGTGTTGATGGTGCTTAGCCATGCTCTTCCCATTATGATTGGGAAGTCCTCCTTACCATTGTTTACCTAAATCACTAGGAAGTTAGCTAGGTACAACCATCCACAAACAATGGTAACAATGTCTTCCACCAGTCCCAATGAAATAGTGATGGACTAGT
>MNCI01013368.1:714266-767269 GCA_015680685.1 Gnetum montanum | reverse complement strand
TAGCTCACCTTCTTCCTTAGCAACTTGCTCTAATAGTCTTTGAATTTGATGGGACCTATGCTCAGATAGTTTCCCTTGGGCATAAGTCCCTAGTGTTTTTCTCGTTTCATGCCTAAGCCCACCTATGAGATGGCACAGTTGATCCCTTTGTGAATAACCATGGCCAAGAAAATGATGTAACAGTGCATAGTATCAGCCCATGGCAGCATCCAAGGGTTCATGTCCTCCTTGTTTCTAGCCTTATATTTTCTTTCACAAGTTAGACACTTGGTAGTACGTTTGGTACTTGTCATTAAATAGTTCTAACATAGTACTCCACCTATGAATGGATTTCAGTTCTAAAGACCGGTACTAGCTTTCCGCTTTTTTAACTAATGTTCAAGAGAAAAACTTAAGTTTTTTTCATTCGTTCTTTATGTTTTGTAAGGCACACACATCATGGAATGCTTGTAAATGATTCTGAGGATCAATGTTGTATCCCCCTTCAAATCGTGAGATGTTGTTCATATCTGATCTCTTGATCCTACTATCTTTTTGATGCCTTGTTGGAATTCTAACAACCTTAGTTATGTCCAACATACTTCGAGTAGTGAGGAGGGGTTCATCATGATCATCTCTTCCATGGCATCTATGAGGCCTACGTTGTTCCCTACTCTCCCTTCTTCTATGTCATGACTCTCTAGAGTGCCCTCATCCCCTTTCCTGGCTATTTCGTCTATGACTTCCACTTTGCCTACCTTTATCCCCATGGTCTTTTTCTTTATGACCATGTCTAGATATTGAAGGACAGGGTGAAGGAGATGATGAAGGTGAAAAAGAAGAAGAACTGTCACCATGACAGTGTTTGCTACCTTCTCTTCTACGGTCTCAACCCCAATCATGATTGCGATTAGAATGTCCACCTTTATCATGAGTTTGTGTCCCTTTATGGAATCCTTTGTCCTCATGGGTATCAGAACCTGGGTTATGAATAGTGGAATGAAGGTCTTGATACATAACCCCTTGGCCAAACTTAAGGGGAGGAACATCATTGTGTGGGTGACTACTTGAGGTAGGTTCACCACCCTCATTTTTGGTTAAGATATGTGGGGCATCTTGGGACCACTTACCGTTCAAAGACTTATGATGTCTCTCTTGTTGCAAGTCCCTTTGACATTGTGCATCTATGGGATGGTATTCTCTTGAGTCATGGCCTTGTACAATGTATTCTGCGTGTAAGTGCGCCATGCCAATTTGTGTGAGAGCACAAAGAAGCATGTTTGGGATTGAACGATTGGGAGGTAACACTATGTTACCTTCTAAGTCTCACTAATGTAGTTATTTGTCTTGATGGAGGATAAAGGTGAAGTCTGGTATATACTCATCGGGATGAATATATACCACTCGAACTTGTTGAGGGACTGGTGGATCAATGTCATGTGTATTACACTGCCGAATGTTTTCTGTTTCAGATCTAGGCGATGAGGCAATTTTGTACAAAGAAAGAGGCATACTTGTCTGTTCAGTGTGTAATGTATTCTTGTTTATTATTTTCTCAACCAACCCTAAGGGTTTGTTCTAATGATGTGAATGATTTCCTATATTCTAGTTAGCACACAAACAACTACGTCCCTGGCAACGGTGCCAATGATGAGGGGCGAGGTACCCCTACACTCAACCATATGAATACAAACATTTCATGCATGATCCGGTTAAATTCCAAGGACTAAGTGATTATGCACCCTTATGGAACAAGGACGGGTTGGTTGATCATTGTCTTCCCAAACTTACTTGTATGTTACAATTGTAGGGTTAAGTAAGCTTGAGGCATATTATTTTTATAGCTTTTATGTTTTTATGTCCTGCGCTAGTAGGGAAGGAGAGAGATAACTAGGTGACCAATTTAACTTAACTTCTCATTAACTAAGTTCTAACTAATCCTAACACAAGCATCCATTCCAATTTGCTATACACATCCTGAACTAGTGTAACACTGTTGGGATTACCAAATGCTAATCATTACTGGGTTACCAAGCATTACATGCATGCTCAAAGTGGTCGTGCTTGTGGAATTTAACGATTTTCTTAATTGATCAAAATGAATTTCTACACTAATAACATAAATGTAAAGTGCATAAAATAAAATAAATGCATAAAAAAATAAAATAAAAGAAATGCATAAGAAAACAAATCTCAAGTGCTACAAGGATGAATTGAAGAGCTCGTCTTTATTTCCGTACATAAGGTGTGCTTAGGTACACAATGCTTGAATAAAGATCCATCCACACTTAGATCTCCTGCTGTGGGCACTTGGAAAATACTCTAACTTTCAAACAGACTACAAGAGTTTCGCTACTTAATTGCTAAAAGACTTTCTTTCCAATTGTGCGCTTGGGCACTGTATTTATAGGCTTGGGAGCAACTACTCTAATAATTAGAGTAACCACTGTAATAATTAGAATAACTACTAGAGTAACTACTAGAGTAACCACTAGAGTAACTGCTCTAATAATTAGAATAACTACTAGAGTAATTGCTCTCATTATCCATCTACTAGAGGGAAGTCCCCACATCCATATTATCCTCCTCATCCTTTTGCATATGTCCCTCCATCCTTAACCTAGTTATCACCTGCTCCATCAATGTAGAAAGAAATTCTACCTTTGCTACAACAATGCAATGCAACAAAGGATGTTAACTTACAGTGGGCTCCTCAGTCAAGTGGTTTGAAAACTAGATAACAAGAAAGACCTTTCTTCCAAACCAACAATCTAACTAAACCCTCACATATACTTGCAATTGGAAACCTTATTTCTCCATATCCCTCTACATCTAATCTATTTGAGTTACCTTCAAACCAAACACCTCCCAAAGTGCACACTGTTATGTTAACTCATGTGGTAACTAATTGGATAAAGGTTGGTCATCTTCCAAGGAAACTATTTGATCCTAGAAGTCTCCTTATTTACCTTCAAATCACTAAGAATAAGCCTTGTAAGGCTCTTATGGATTTAGGTTCTAGTGTTAATATGATTTTTCATGAGATTTATAAAGCTTGGAACCTACTCCACTCAAGAAGAGCAACTTTCATCTTGAGTTGGCTGATTAGTCTATCACTGTTCCCTTGGGACTAGTGGAGGACATTGTGACCATCATTTGTGGGTGGTCCTACCTTGTCAATTTCTTGGTGATTTAAGTGAACAATTGTAAGGGGGACTTTCCAATCATCATGGGAAGGGCTTGGCTAAGCATTATTGATGCATGATTGGGGATTTAAGATCTTTCCCTTAAAATCTCTAAAGAAAATGCATTTGAAAAGATCTAGAGGAAGAAATTTCCATGCATCATGTATAGTGATATAGGGTGCAATTGTGTGTATAAACTATCAACTATTAATAGTATATCTATCAAAGCATGCAATTAGTGTGATGATATATCTAAAATTCAAAGGTGCCTATGCGTAGTAGCCATAAAGTAGGAGGACACCTAGTGGCTAATCACTTTGCATAGAACCTGCTAAGAGCCTAACATGTGCCTACATGAAAGGCATGTATGTTGTAGAGTAAGTTCATTACCAACTCTTTGATGATGCATATGATGATACCTATTGGGGAGAGTTGGAAATTCCTAAAAATTTTAAACAAGAGCCCCTTGAATTAAAAACTCTATCTATCAGCATGGAATATGCATTCTTGAAAAATGGGAAGTTCGTAATAATCAATGCAAATCTTTCTCAAGGTGGAAAGTTGGGAAAATAGATGTTGTTGAAGGTGGTCAATAGCCTTGGCTTGGTCATATTTCGAACTCATAGGGATTGATCCTAGGATATGCCAGCATCGTATCTACATTGATCTAGCCATGAAGCCAAAGAGGCAGCCATAGTAGCAGTTGAACCCTAAATTGAAGCATATTATGAAAGAGAAAACTGAAAAAATCCTCAAGGTCGGGTTCATCTACTCCATTGCGGATAGCGAGTTGGTTAGCCCATTGGTGATAATGCCAAAGAAAGATGGCAAGTGATAGGTTTGTATTGATTTCAAGCTATTGAACATGGCAACATTCAAGGATCACTTCCCATTGCCATTTTTGGATTAAGTGTTGGACACTATTTCTAGGTATTACTACTTTAGGTTTCTAGATGGTTATAGTGGTTATAACCAAATTCAAATTGCACTAGAAGTCTAGGCCAAAACCACATTCATGAGTCATTAGGGGACTTTTGAATATTGAAAGATGTCATTTGGCATGTGCAATGCCCTTGTGTCTTAAGTATTTTTTAGCGATAGATTGGTAGCAGGGTGGAAGTCTTCATGGATGACTTCTTCACTTATGGAGATACATTTGAGTAAGCCCTGGACTATCTTGAGTAAGTGCTCAAAAGATGTGTGGAGACCAATCTTTGGCTCAATTAGTAGAAGAGCCATTTGATGGTCTAGGAGGGTATTGTGTTGGGGCACAGAATCTCACAAGAAGGGATTAAGGTAGACCCTGGAAAGATTAGGTCATCCAAGGAATTACTCGTTAACCAAAAACTGTAAAAGATGTCTAGTCATTCCTTGGACACATTGGTTACTATAGAAGATTCATAGAGAATTTTTCTAGGATTGTAAAATCATTGTTCAAGCTAACAAAGAGAGATGCTCCATTTGTTTAGACCAAGGAATGTGAAAATACATTCCAATAGCTAAAGGAGAAACTCATAGAAACTCCAATTCTAAGAGCACTAGACTGGTCCAAACCATTTCATGTCATCATAGATGCATCAAATTATGCCTTGGGGGTTGTGATTATGTAATTGGATAATTAGAAATATCCTTATTACATCCACTATGCAAGCTAAAACATTATGGATGCATAGCTAAAATACACAACCACAGAAAAAGAATTGATGGCAATGGTATTTGCCTTAGAGAAATTTAGGCACTATGTGCTTAGATATAAGATATTCATGCACATAGACCATAGTGTAATTTTTTTCTTGATGAATAAGCCAACAGTGAGCCCCTGTGGCATATGGTGGTTGGTGATCTTATAGGAATTCGATCTTACAATGGTAGATCAAAAGGGAACTGAGAATGTGGTCATTGATCACTTGTCTTGATTGAGATGGAATAACAAAGAGGAAGAAAGCCCACTATTTGATTAGTTTCCTAATGAACTCCTCTTTGCTAGGAATATAACTGAATAATTGCCCACTAAGCCTAAATGGTACAATGACATTCTCACCTATATTCTAACTCAAGAGATGCCACAAGAGTTGGACCATAGGAAGAAACAACAATTTCTTTACTAGGTAAAATTCTTTATGGAGATGAACAGGCACCTCTATAAGGTGTGTGCTCTTGGCCTAGTTCATTGGTGTGTCATTGATACTAATCAACTATGCATTCTCCAAGATGCTCATGAGGGTCCTTGTGGGGACCATTATGTAGGAAGATGCACTACCATTAAGATCTTGATGGTAGGATATTACTGGCTAATACTTTTCAGGGATGCTTATCAATTTGTTAGCTCTTGTAAATGTTGCCAACACGATGGTAGAATGATTGCTCATATGAAGGGTCCTTACCAGTGGGTCCAACCACTAGAATCCTTTGACATCTAGGGCATTGACTGCATGGGTCCCATCACATCCATGTCAAATGGAAAGGTGTACATCATAGTCGCTATTAACTATTGTATGAAATGGGTAGAAGCAGAAGTTGTCATTGACTATACATCTTCTACTACTACTTGGTTTGTACTATAAAATGTTGTAAACAAGTTTAGTGTGCCACATGCATTAATTTTGATAATGGAACCCACTTTACAAGAACTACCTTTTAGAAGCTTATGAAACACTTAGGGGTTGAGCATAAATTAATAACAGATTATCATCCTCAGGCCAATGATCAAGCTAAGGTTACAAATAAGGAAATCACTAAGATCTTAACAAGAATATTTAGTAAATATAGGAGAGATTGGAGCATGAAACTCAATGATGCCCTTTGGGCCTACCGCTCCACCTAAAAACTCCCTATAGGCTACTCTTCCTAGGAGCTAGTGTACGAAAAATTGTTAACTCTTCCTATCGAATCTGAGCTCCATACACTTTCAACAACTTGTGACCTTGACCTTAACTTAAGTATAGCACATAAAAGAAAGATTAATGAATCTTAACCTGCTAGATGAAAATAGATTAGTGACTTTCTCATCTAATGAGTTACACAAGGCATTTAACAAAAGCTACCATGATCTTAGAATTAGGAAAGTCAAATTTCAACTAGGAGATACGATCCTCTATTGAAATCCCACACATGTGCCACAACAAACCAAGTTCCAAACACTATGGAAAGACCCTTATATTATTTTCAAAACCTTTCCTTTTGGGGCCATGTTGATCTACAAACTTGAGAGCCCAGATAAGAAATAACTGGTTAATATGCAACAAATTAAACCTTTCCATGAGTATAAGAAAGCAAGTGATTACAACACCTCTTTGGATGGGCAACCATGCTCAATTTTTTGGATCTCCTCCTTCCAACTTAGTGATGGGGGAGATGGCCATCCATGCTAATCATAAAAATGGCTCCTTAATTTTTTCTATTTTTTGTTTTACACATTTTTGTTTTACAAACTTTGTTATTTTTATACATTTTTTGCTTTTCTACTTTTTACTATTTTACACCATTTTTTTAATTTCATAACATTGTTAATATGTTTTAGTTTTCTGAATGTTTTACAATTTCTTATATATTTTTCTTTGTTTTGATGTGATTTTCTTATTGTGTTCTAATAATAGCATGCCTTATTGCCAACAAGGTTGAATTTTGTTATTGATAATTAAGACATGATTTCTTTTTTATGAAATAGGCAGTGAGTCCATGTCATCCACCCATCCACAAACTCTATGGTGTTTTTGGTTTTGGAAGTATGAGGTTCCTTCCTTAACAAACCTTTAATGAACTTGTGACCTTGGTAGTTTCTAAACTTGGAAAGGATTCAAGGGCTTGAACAAGGTGTGACCTCAAGGGGACTCAATACTCTTTATACCCTTCTACTTACTTGGGTGCATGAGTGTTTTCATGGATTTCTTACCATTCCATGTCAACCAATAATAGGAAGTTGAATAAGTCTTTGCATGGTGTGGTTCCTGTAAAAAAAAACATAATGATAAAAATTCAAAGCACACTTAGACAAAATAAATGGGCTACAAGCAATGGTTATGGAACTAGAAAGATATGTTATCCATGCTTGAAGGTCACCTCTAACCAAGGCCCTTTCTCACTTTCGACTCTTTTCTTCTCTATAAGAAATGGTGGTTGTTTTGTGCGAGCACTCTTGTATCTCAAGGGGGTGGACCAGTCTTAGAGTGGTGATGTGAAGTCATTGAACGTGATTGATTTTGGTCTGGATTAAGGAAGAATTTTATCAAGTCATTTAACCACAAAATTTATGAGGGACTTCATGTGACCTTAAGGGGAACTCCATTCCACTTTCTCTCTCTCATCCATCTATGCTTCCATGCCTCACCTCACTATCAATGTTCATGTCATTATTTGATGTGTTAGTTAGATGTGTCAAAATTCTTAGGTAGTTTCTTCGAATTTTTTGTACTTAACTTTTCGTAACCATTAATCATCCATGGGGCTCATGGGCTCCTTGCTTTGAGGATATGCAAGGGCAACAAAGGGCATGCGCCTACTTTGGGGAGGATCCACTTGGATGCCTTTTGGTTGGAATAGTTAAGTTCTTTAACCTTAGGCATCCTCATAATCAAATTCTTTTGCATGCCTTATTAATGACATCCAATTATGCACATCTTCATAATTTTTTTTTAGTAAAATTCCTCCTTTTTATTGTTGTGAATTTTTTAATTCACTTCAAGCATCATTACATTTGGAATTTTCAGAATTTAATAATGAACTGCTTATCCATTTCATCCCATTTTTCATTCTTCCCACTACTAGAGGTACGCTTTATGTCATGGGAGTCAAAATTTTCTAACTCCTCTAAAGGTTTAACTATAGACTCATACTAACATCATTAATCCATGAAGTTAAACCCTTTCAATAAACTCTGATAGTGATAGAACTTAAATACTATTAAAAGAATCAATCCATTATAATCACAACCTAGCCAAGTGTAATTGATGACAAGACAAGGTATCTAAAAGTTATAAGTTACACATTGCACACTAATACGTGATTTTGTTATGATTGCAGAGAGAAGTATGGATTGGAAGTGGGACTATCTTCACTAAGGAATAAGTAGTAGCATCATGTGACAAGGCCCCTTCATGATCATTGAATATTATCCCTCATTCTTTAGTTGCCAGAGGAATTGGACGTTGATTTTGGCTAGGGTGTTTAATTCTATTGTCATGAATACCCAATTTCATAAAAGATTGTAAATTTGTATACTTGGGCACTTAGAATCTATTTGTTTCATCTATGTTAGTTTGCATGTCTGTCAATAATCCCATACATTCTCAATATTTTGTAAGGGACTTGTTCCTCCTTTTGTTCATTAGAGGGCAAGTTTTCATTCAATCGTGGGGGTATGATGAAGTGTATTTTATCTAGCTTTGATATCGAAGCCTTAATATTGGATACCTGATATTGGGAACCAAGAAGTAATGTCAGATATCCAATATCATAGGATGTGTGTTGGCCTATAAATATAACACTTGGGGTGCATAGTTTGGAAGTCTTTTTGATCATAGTGTAGTAGAGCTTTTGCAGTTTTTCTTCTCTAGAGTTAGAATATTTTCCCAAGTGCCCATAGCAAGAGTCATTAAGTATACAGATATTTATTTGAACATTGTTGTACCTAAGCATGGTAGTGTGTGTGGTAATAAAGATGAGCTTTCTAATAAACCTTACAACACTTCAGCTAGATTAAATATTTTTTTCATGCGTTTAATGTTTTATGCAATTTTATTTAATGATTTAAGTAATTAAGTTAATTAAGCTAGATTAAATAGAAATTAATTAAGCACATAAGTATGACCACTTCAAGCATGCACATGACACTTGGTTATCCCAGTAATACTTAATGTTTGGTAACCCAGTAGTGTTATACGTGTTCAGGATGTATACAGAAAGTGGGACTAGATGCTTATGTTAGGATTAGCTAGACATTGGTTAGTTAGATTAAATTAGTAATTAAATTAATTCATTCCTTTCATCCTTTATTTTAAGCACCCAAAACATAAAACATAAAAATAATAAAAACCATACGCCTTGATTACACTTAACCATACCTTTGCATATCACAAGTGTAATTGGGAAGATAATGAATAACTATTAGGGTGAGTTCACTCCCTAGAGGCTAGTGTACTGGAAGACAAAGGATCCATGAAATTCAGCTAGATCACATGTGAATGCTTAGTGATTCATATGGTTGAGCGTAGGGGTATTCATTGCTCATCATAATCTTATAACCATCCCTCTATTACACCTTATAAATCATAGAGATATTTAAAAAACATAATTTAAAAACATGAATATTTAAAATATTTGAAATTTTTTTACAACAAAAATATGCAAATATTGGCATACAAGCATCAATTTCAAATTGTGGTCAACAATTTTATAAGATCTTGTGTGTTGTTTCCAGACCATGTTGCCAGCAAACATTATTTTTATTCTCATTAGGCAATGAATGCCATAGGGTCTTGCATGCCCATACTGAAGCATGATGTGTTTCAAAAGGCATATTCATGGCATGTACATTGATGAGTGCTAGAGTGTCCAACACCCAACCATACAAGATATGAGTGTTCACGTGCAATCCTTGTCGAACTCCATAGATAAGGCAATGTGATTATACCAGTAATTAGTTAGCATTCGCAATCGTTGTCTTCCCACATGAGCTAGTAAAATCAGTGCATATGGTTTAACTCATGGTAAGTTATATGATATTGATGTTTTAGTGGCCATTATGCTTCTAATAAACATGAAGTGAAAGTAAAATTTTCTAAATCTAAGTAATAGTAAAATAATCTAAACTACCTATGTGATGAGTAGTTAGTCTTGATCTTTTGATCACACCTTGGACTTCATGCAACTATTACTGGGATTACCAAGTATTACACTGCTAGGCATACCAAGTGATAATACTACTAGGTTATCAAGTAGTTACACTTACGTGCCCTAGATCACTTGTACTCATTCTGCTTAATGACATTAAAAGTAAATAGCAAGTAATTGTAAACCTTAACTATGAAAATAGTAAAATAATAAACTAATTAAAAACAAAAATAAAACTAAGTGTTGCTGTAACGATGTAGAGTAATCTCGATCTTTATTTCCAGTCATGCAATATGTCCAAGTACATCACACTCAAATAAAAATTCCATTTAATTACAAAACATCACACTGTGGGCACACATTGCTAAGTACTGAATTCAAGAAAACAAACTAAAAGAGTTATGTTACTAGGCTATCAAATCTACTGTAGATCTATGCACCTAAGTGTTACTTATATAGGTGGATATACACCCCAAGATATCATTTATACGATAATGTTTGGTGAGATATGATAACATATCTATGACATCATAGATATGATATTGTTGGCTTAGAATTTTTGGATTTATGATGAGTGGTGAGGTACCCCTACATCCAACCATAAAAATATGAGCGTTCACGCATGATCTGTTTGAACTCCAAGGATTAAGTGCTTATGTGTCTATAGAGAATAAGGATGAGTTATGCAATCGTTGTCTTCCCAAGCTTACTTGTAAGGCTCAATTGTATGGTTAAGTAAACTTGAGGTATGTGATTTTTATTCTTTTATGTTTTATTTTCTTGATGCTTAAAAGAGAGAAATGAGGTAATTTAATAATTAATTTGATTTAACTAGTTAACTATTCTCTAAGTAGTCCTAACACCAGCATCCGTTCCCACTCTCTAGACACATCCTAAACTAGTGTAACACTATTGGGATTACCAAACACTAGTCATTATTGGGTTACCAATTGTTCNCTTATTTATAGGCAACAAGATAGGCTCTGACATCGCATGTCTGATATCGCTTCGGTACCTTCGATATCATGTATTCGATACCAAGGGTTTGATATCGTGATTCATCAATTTATCATACCCTCACAACTAACTGAAAACATGTCCTTGAGTTAAAAAAATGAGGATGGAGTTCATTACAGAATTGGGAGGTAGATCTACATGACACTGACTTCTATATACATGACTCTCTATTGCTAAAGTGGAGTTTACAAAAATGAACACATGACATGACAATTTTGACAAAGAATGAAACGTGTAGCCTTATGTTGTTCTCGGTGGAGGTGGCTCTTCCATATGTTTCTTCCGTTTGTCTTCAGGCTTCTTAAATTTGTATCTGTTTAGGAGCACCTACAACTTCTCTTATTTCGTTCTAGAATCATGGATCATCCATGCGAATGAATTAATGTTGGATGGACTTGACACATTCTACAGAGATGATAGTTGCAGAAACATTTGATTAACTTTAACATAAAATGCCCAAACTATCATCACTCTTCTTTAAAAGCTCTAGTATTTTCTCTGAGTTCATGATAGTATGTTAATCTTCTAGTCAGATTTGTTGCTACATCCTTTTGCCCCTAGTAGCCATCCTTGACTACTTCTAGTTCTGAGTTTGCTACTTGAAGTTTTTGTAGAGCATCTTTTCTATTTACAAACTCTTTCATATAAAGCATAAGTGGTTGCTACTTGTTGTTCTAGTTCATTTCTAGGCCTACATGCTATTAACATGACCAAATTAGCATATTGGAGGTTTTCTAATGCCATGTGTTCTTTTAAGTCTTCTATCTATAGATCTTTGTTTTTCACTTCTGCTTAATACGTCTAGGCCATGCTATCCAAGATGGGCTACCAATCAATATTTTGTGCTATAATCAAACTAATTTTGGCTTTTTCCATTTTAATCTCTTTCTCATTTATCTATTTATACATACCCACTTAGTCTCAAAAATGTTCTCTAAGCCTTTCACATTTCTTGGCCTCGTTTTTTGCCATGCATTGATTTTGATAGTTGATTTTTGTCTAATGGTGTGTACCTCCTCCATAGGGAGGGTTTTATTTTCTCTTGCAAGGTGGCTCATATCTTGGTTGACCCTCATTAGTTACTCTCTCAACTGATGGATACTTTCTTCTAGAGTGTTTTTCTACTTTTCTACTATGGTCAACCTCATGTTGTCTACAACGAGTTGTTTATTTTCTTCCTGTAAGGTATCAAGTGCTTTGTCATGGGCATATGACTGGGCTTTGGCTACTGAAACATTCCATACTACATGTTCTTTCTCATATGTCGTATCTTTGTTGCTCTTAAGAAGAAAATTGATCTACTTTTGAATTGTGTTATTTGATTTGGTGCTATGAACTGAGTTGGATCTCTTCTTTTTGCTCTCAAGGCTATAAGATCTTCTTGTAATTTGTGAAGCTCATTCTTAGCATGTTCTATCCTAGTCTTGGTCATGATTAATTTTTCTTTGGTGGTAATTAATTTAGACTATGTTGGAGTGATATCACTAGGAATATCACATATATTTTTCATAACTTGTCCTATTTGCAACATTCTATTCAACACATCTTCATGTTCTGTAGAAGTCATAGAGGTACCAGCTATCATTTGAGCATCTTTGGCTCCATAAATATTAGCTTATGGCACAACAGGTATATTAAAAAATTCATTAATGTGATCTATGATCACTTTTGTGGCTCCCACTGCATCATGATGCTGCATGACCACAACTATGACTCCTTTTCCAAATTCAATCACCACTTGGAATGATGCAATGTTCCTAGAAATCTATTGTGAACACTGGGCCTCTCCTCCTAACTACAAAAATATTTGTCCATCAGCAGGATTGGTTGAATGGTTGGCTTGACTACATCATCAATTACTTTGAATAAATTGGCCTCTTCTTTACTTTTCCAATTGATAGTTTTTGCAATTTACTGTAGATGAGTCATTGAAGATCTGTAATCTTGTAGCAATAGTGGTGGAACTTGTGGTTGTTGCTACTATTGTCTTGTGGATTGGGTAGTCTCCTCAGTGCCTAGTTATTCTTCTAGTTGGTCCTTTTTGGGAGGCACTAGCTTAAGGACTTTAGCATAGGAAGCATTCCATGCTTTTCCCATTGCATCATTTGTATACCCTTGGATATTAGATTGTTTACATAACTTTCGGATAAGGCAAGGGAATGGAAGTGTTAACTTCTCTATCTTATTTTCTTTGAACCACCTTTGGATTTCTATGAAGTAGAGGTGACTGATATTTGCATTGAATTTTCCCATTAATATTGCAATCCCTCTAGCTGTATATGTAGAGATTCTATTTAGTCTTTTGGTAGGAAATAGGTGATAAGTGCCAATTTTGAAATAGACCTTTTCTTCTATAGTCAATTCACTGTATTCTTTATCTTTCTTTCCATACGTCCATTGTAACCAGAGCTTCCTAGCATCTATGTCAAATTTGGTTAATATTTGTGCCACCTTTGCTTCTTGATTAGGCACATTCAATGCCTCTACAATTATGTTAATTGAGTAAGATACTAAGATTCCTTCAATTTTGATTGTAGCATCAACTTTTTTATTTTGCCAAAATTGGAGTGTTTCTTCTAGATATCATTCTCCATTGTTTGTTAGAGTAGGCTAGAAAGGAGATGACTAAATTTGGGCCTTAATAGCTTCTGGATAAAATTCCAGAATGGACAAAATTAAAGTTCCATAATTAGTGTTGACATGATGGATTTTTCTTGAATAGTCTAAAGGCATTCAAGTGATAGTGTAAGTTGTTGTCCTTGGATAGGTACTAGAGGAACATTTGCTTCTACTTGAGTAGATTTCTCTATGGTAGGAGTTTGTTGATGAATGTTGAAGAATTGTGCTTCTTGCTCTCCTTGTTGTGCTTGTAGATTTTGCTCACTTTCTTATCTACTTCCATGGCCTCGTAGTCTCTTGCTTACTAGTCATGGAAGTTCTCCTTATGCTCCTCTTTTTGGGACCATCTACAATCAACCAAGGGTTTGAAATTACTAGAATATTCTTATAAATGGACAACAATTTGATACGCTACTCATACCTTTAGTTATATCAAGTTAGTTTATTATGATTGTAGAATTAGAAAATTTTCCAATAACAATCCCATTAGTACTTTAAATGAGTGGTATGGACCATTATAAGTCTTATTAAAGTTGTTTTGGCCAAAACATGAGTGATAATGCAAATCAAGGTAATAATGAGCAAGTTATGGGTGCTGGAAGTTGGAGTGTCAGGGCTCTTGGTTATAAAGAGAAATTGGCAACAACTCCCTTCTTATGAAATTTGGAAATGAAAAATTTTTATAACTCCCCCATGCTATATATAGTATTCATGCATGTGATATCACAAATGCAACATTGTAGATATAATATCATAGGTGCCTGTGATATCATTGATACAAAATCACCATACAAAAATAAAAATTTCTAAATGTTTTTTTTGTTTGGAAAAAATTGATGGAATGGATGAGAAAGACAACATTGTTGTGTTATTAGAACATATAATGTGAGTGATATTGGAAGTGTTTATTGTTATTTATTGGAATTGGAATGCTCAAGATGATGTGGAATCGCTTGGTAGGTATAAGAGACAATAATTATATAAGTGGTTCCTTCCCAAAGTAGGCTCTAGCCCTTAATGCCCTCGTATAACCACGCCTAAAAGTGTTCTTAGGCACTTAAGGAGTTGAATATAACACATACCTATTTAGCAAAACATACATATTAGTACCACCAAATTGGAAAAATATCTCTATGTTACATAAGATTATTTAAATAGTGAGATGAAATGGTTTTATAAGGGATTGTAGAAGTTAGGACATGAGGTGCGTTACCATAGGCATAATAAATTCTTATGTATCATTAGTGGTTAAGGTAATCATTAGCCTTTCTATACAAGATTCAAACCAAGCCTGGACCACATCATTTCATCTCTTGGAATTACAATCATAAGACAATCAATGTTACAAAGAGTACTGTCACTTAGTATATTGTCCAAGGGAGGATTTTATTCATGGCACTTTATTTTTTTTTTTACATTTTTAAGAAGCCACCTATCTTTAGGGATGGGTAGCATGTCTTTCCAATGGGACCCCTAGAAATTTATTCTACGCTCTTTTATTTGTTAAATGTGTCAACCTTTTTAAGGTAGCACTTATTTTACTCTTACTTCCATTTTTCGTTAAATTTACAAGGATATAATACAACCCTAGTAACATGATAGAACTTTACAATAATAGTCCAAAAAGAATCCAAAAGTCCCCTTGATGTCATACCTTTTTTCATTCCACTTGGTTCTTCAATTTTCTATTTGAGCATAATGATCACAAGTTTATTCTTAGTTTGATAATGGAAAGAATATCATTATGGCCATTGTAAGAACCTCTTATTATTGGAATGGATGGATGATGGTGTGGGCTTACTATGCAAATAATTAGTCTCTTATGACTTGATAACATAGGGAAATCTTCACCTTATTAGGCTACATCTTTCTTTTATTTGATTTTATTTTATTAATTATCAAAAATTATTTACAAAATGTTTAAAAAATAAAGTATAAAAGAAATGGAAAAGATGATAAAAATTACGAAAAAGTATAAGGAATGAAAAAATTTAAATTATTGAAAAATATTAAAGAATGTGAAAAAAATGAACAAATGAGAAATATAACAGAATGAAAAAAATGTAAAAGAAAATGAAAAAGTACTTATTAATTCGTAGGTCATGATAGGGCATCTCCCCCATGACTAAACTCTTGGAAAAGTGTTCAGAAAATGCTCCCAATATCTCCTAGATGATACACTTTGGGCGGTTCTCTTACCATCTTTAGGGTTTTAACTTTGTTATGATTATCCCATGCGATCATGATGGTAGTTGAGTTTTGATCATCTAAGTTCTTATTTTCCTTTTTCATTGGCATATGTTTGTGAGTTAATATTTTTGTTTCCAAGTCCTTAGTTAGAGTCATTTTCTTTGGATAGGGATTAGTAAGTGGTTCATGTGTATCCATGCATATGTTTGATAAACTAAGGTTTTGAGTTAGTCAACACAAGGTATCTTTTGGTTTTGATCATTTTCTCTTCTTTTTTCATATATTTGTGTTTCATTATTGCTGTGGATTGGTATGGTGTCTGTGTTAGTATTTTGAGTATCCTATCCACTCTTGCATCCTTCTCTTTTAGTAGTTATGCATGGAATTCTTTGCGTATGGATGGCTCCATGTTTGTCCTCTTTTAAGATCTCCATGTATAAATCTCTCATGTTTAGCCTAGCATCAATGGTGCTAAGCCATGCCCTCCCCATGATGATTGGATATTTCTTATTAGTATCTTGTACATCAATCACCAAGAAGTATGCTGGGTAGGACTACCCATTGACAGTGGTTACTATGTCGTAAATCTTTCCTAAAGGAATGATAATAGATTAATCTACAAACTCCAACATAATGTTCCATTCCTTGAATGATGGTAGGTTCCATGTTTGATATGCGTAATAGAAGATTAAATTGACTCTAGAATCTGAGTCTAGTAGAGCTTTGCATGGTATATTCCCAACTACTTGTAGATAGATTAAAGGAACTCCTAGTTTAATTTACTTTTGTAGGAGTGACCCTACCTTAATCCAATTGGTAGCAACTATAGTGAGCATGATAGTCTATATTTTTAGACTTGATGATGATGAAAGCTTGTCAAGAGTTAGAAGATCTATTTTAGGAGAATATGGCCTTAATAAAGCTCCTATTCTGCCATTCTTTTTTGGACTCATCCTAAAGAAAGGATGTTTCTTTATTTGGCCCTTAACATTGATGGTGAGATCTTCTATTCATACATTTATTGCCCTTGTAGACTTTTTCTACTATGGTTGTGATGGTAGTTCACCTTGCATTATGGGTGGTGGCACCTGTGGCAAGGCATTTTGATTCATTTTTGAGAGATCAATTGCTTGTGGGTGCATATGCAAGTTTGGATTAGTCCTTGGTGGCATCAGTTGGTGGTATTCTAGTGGGTAATATTATGGATTTTGAACAATGGTGTTTGCTAGTGAGATCAGACACTAGACATAGTATCCATAAGAATAAGGTTTTTAATGTGGATACTATTGACATGGTGGTTGCATGGCCCATGAAGGCATCTACTGACACCATTGATGGTAGTGCTCCTATGGTTGCAGTAAGGCTCCAGTAGGATAGTACATTGGTTGAGGTTATCATTTGTAGTTTCCTTGAGGATAAGGTATCCATTTTGGCATTTTCTTTTGAAAAAATTATGGGTTAAGTGCATATGCCCTATTTTTTTGCAAATGTACCATAACTGGACAACATCCCTTAGGATGTTCATACTAACACATGGTGTAGCCTTCATTATCTATAGAGTTGGTGTTTGAGTATCTAGCTACTAAAGAAAATTTACACTTTTGTCCAAATTCCTTTTTCTTCTTTTTATCTTTGCCTTTGTTGAGTGCTTGTTCTACTTTCTCCCTCACAATCTTTAGTGTTGTTGTACATCATTCATCTATCGAATCCCACATTTTCACTACTTATGCTGCTACATCAACAATAGATTTCTAAATTGGTAGCATCTCTTTCTTACTAACTTGGTCCAAGGTTTTTTCCTCTTGGGTATCACATACCCTTGTATCTCTTTTCTAGATTGATGGATCCCTATTGTAATTTTCAATTGATTTATTTTTTCCAAGTTCTCCTTCTTCTTTTGCCACTTGATCAATGAATCTTTGAATTTGATGGATAGTTAATTTTGATAGTCTTCCTTGGGCATAAATCCCAAGGGTCTCATAGCCCATCTAGGATGTGCCTTAGCTATTCTTTTGATGAAAATACATTACCTAGACATATATGTAATAGTGAATAATATTTGTTCATTACTGCATCAAGAGTCGTATGAGTCCCTTGTTTCCAGTTCTAGATTTTCTTCCTTAAGTTTGACACTCATTAATATGTTTGATATTTTTTATTAAAAACTTCAAGCATGATACTCCCATTTGATGGATTTAGGTTTCAGTGACCTATGCTAGATCTTTACTTCCTTCACAATTGTTCTAGGAAACAACTTCAATTTATGTAAATCACTCTTTATGTTTTGAAGGGCACATGCATCATGAACTGCTTAAATGTGTTGTTGAGGATTAGCATTGTAACTTCCTTCAAATTGGTGCATGTTATTCATATCTAGCCATTTGACTCAACTATCTCGCATGTGCCTGGTTGGTATGTAGACTACTTCCTAAATGTTGATCATGTTCTGGGTTGCCATAAGGGGTTCATCATCATGGTTAGGTTCATAAGCTCTATGGTAGCAGTGACCCCTTCTATGCTTATTCCTCTCTTGATCCTTTCTTTTCTCTCTATGTCTTCTTCTTTTATACTCCTCCTCTTCTAAATCAGAATACTATGAATATTGATCATGATTACCATGAGCTCTTCTCTTTTCCCTATCAAAATCTTGGTACTTGTGTTGTCTCCTGTAATAGTCCTTTGATGATCATGATGAAGCAGAGGAGGTAGCAAGAGAACAATGTCAGCTGGTTCTCCTTTCATGATTCTTGTAAGTTTCCTTGTAGGACTTAGTAGGATTCCTTGGCTTAGAGTCCTGCTTGTATCTTGAGTTAGTAGCCTCCTCCTTGTGTGTCTCTACCAGAGCAGAGTGAAGTTGGGCTTTGACAGGATCTTGTAGTCTGATGATAGGTGTCTTTGATGGCTCCTCATAGTTTTGGTGGAGTTTTTTAGAAATGAATTGATCAGCATCAAGCTCTTTTATGATAATAGATGTGTTGGCTTACTTTCCTTTGGTATGAACATGCTTGATTTCCATAGCAACATCCCTTTTTATCTACTTCCTTGTAGGTTCATAGGGTTTGGTCATGTGTTGAGTTACATGATACCCTTCTTGAATCTGGTTCAAGTGCATTCCTCTTGGAGCAGTTTGTAGCATGGTTAGTATTGCATGTTTAGGAGTAGAACTATGTTACCTTGCATATCTAAACTAGCCTATGTGATGAGAAGCTAGTCTTGATTTTTCAGTCACACCTTGGACTTCGTGCAACTACTATTGAGATTACTAAGTACTAGACTACTGGGCATACCAAATGATAGTACTACTAGGTTACCAAGTAGTTACACTTATGTGCTCAAGATTCGTCATACTCATTTCGCTTAATGACATTAAAAGTAAATTGCAAGTAATCGTAAACATTAACTATGAAAATAGTAAAACAATAAACTAATTAAAAATGGAAATAAAACTAAGTGTTGCTACAATGATGTAGAGTAATCTTGATCTTTATTGCCAGTCATGCAATGTGTCCAAGTACATCACACTCAAATAAATATTCCATTCAATTACAAAACATCACACTGCTGAATTCAAGAAAATAAAATAAAAAATTTTTGTCACTAGGCTATCAAATCCACTGTAGATCTATGCATCCAAGTGTTGCTTATATAGATTAGTAGACATCCCATGATATTGTTTATATGATAACGTATGGTGAGATAGGATAGCTTATCTACATCATCGTAGATACGATATCATAACTATGATATCATTGGCTCAAAATTTTTGGATTTATCATACATCATGGCATGTATATCATAGGCTAAGACATGTACATCTTGTACATCATAGGCTGAGGCATATGTACATTATAAAACAAAACAATGTAGGAAAAAATTTGCTTGCCATTCTTTGGAAATCCATTTTCTCTACTCTATCACACCATTGCTTTGCCAATCTGTTTTCTCTACTCTAAGGCACCATTTCTTCAACAACACACACAATTAAACCTGCAACTTTCAACTATTTTAGCAACAGATCTAGGTAAGTGTTTTTTTTATTTTCATAGTTATTTTTTTGTTACTGTTCTAGTGAAAGAGCTCACTTATTGCTCACTGCAAATGTTATTAATGACTGCAATGTTTTGTGCATTTATTAATTTTGGTTTTCAACTTTTTTTTAGATGATTTAGATGTATGATTTGTATTTTTACTTGCACTGGTTAAAGAGCTTCCACATCATAGTAGTAACAACTTTTTCAATTATGAACCAAGACTTTGGCCATTTTCAGTGTGAGTCTACACAACATGAACTTTTTTAAAAAAATATTATAAATTATGTGATGTATTGTGATGTGTAGAAACAATTTTTTTTAAAGACATCACATTGTTTCTTATTTTTTTTGAGTTTCACATTGCTAGAAAATTTTGAAGTTCTTCATAAAAAAAGTTTTTTAAAGGTCTTAGGCTAGAAATATATATAAATTTTCAATTGCATTAGAAAAAAATACATAACTTTATTTTTTCTCAAAGACATGGATTACAATGTACAAAGGAAAGAAACATACTCTCAAGGAGATAATTAATTAATCAAACTCTTACACTCTCTTATAATACAAGCTTGATCACCAATTAATGATCACTCACTCATAATTCTCACAAACCTTAAGAAAATTTTTCTATCTCTTTCTCAAGCATTAGAATTGTATTAGACTTATCTTTTGCTAACATTAGCCATATTTGGTTAAGCTGCCTTGGCCTTTTACACTTTTTCTAATTATCATTTGCCCTATGAATGGATTCATGATTCTGGTAAATGAACACTCTACAAGTTCATATAAGTTCGTATATCTATTTTTGAATTAAGTGCTAACATTGTAGGTTCTTAAACTTTCTTGGATCATTTCTAATGAGCTTTTTTTTTTGTAAAACCATTGCATATGTTATTGTAAGTCAATTGTAGCAATATTATGACTTGAAATCAATACTTTTAACCAACTGAAATAATAAGATGTATCATTTCAAATGATGACATCATGTGTCTTTCTTAGGTGGAGAAGGGTCCTTTTTGTACTTGGTTTTAGGCATTGAAGAAATTATTTTTTTGATGTCTCTAAATTTGTCTTCTCATTTAGTATTTTATAGTTAATAACTCATATATATCAATGGTAAGATAACTATAATATTTGATCACTAATAGTGGTGTGATGCAATATCAATATGTCTATATGCATGACATGTAAATGTTTATGTGTGCTATAACATATTAGCAATTTCTTTAATGTGTGCTAATAATGTTAATTTTAATGTAGCATAGATACAATTGGCTATTTGTCTATGAAAATTTACCATCATAGTAATTGCTATTGTTAAAGTTCATGAGTGTTGTAAAAACTATAGGGAATAGCAAAAGATATCTTCCATGTAAGTACTATTATGACTTCGCACAACATATTCATCTTCCTTTTTCATGAGTTGGACATAGTCAACATCAAATATTTGTAAAACCTTTTCTTATAACTTCTTATTGAAATCTCTAGCTTTCTTATTTACAAAATATCCTGTAGCTTTAATTCTTGAATTATTCTAATAATATAATTGTACCTTTGTTAATCTCCATATAAGCCAATTGATCCTTTTTTATTTACCATTTCTTATATATCTTAAGAATTTACCTTTTAGAAATCCATGGTATGATGCAACAACATTATTTATGTGTTGTGCATAGGGAACATCACAGAATGCTTTAGTTCACATTCCTATAAACGTTTGATTGAAGACCAAAATTAGTAATAAAAAAATGGGCAAAGAGTCCATGATTATGAATATGAAATTTTATGTAATGATAATAAGGAATAGAAATTCACTAAATTTATCTCTATTTAACCATTGCTATTTTAAGTATTTAATGAAATCTGAGTTTTCTTGAAACCTGTTAACAAATTTGTTTATTTCCACAACAACATCTACAACAATTTTGCATTCATTCATAATATGATTAAGATGATCATTCATTTCTTTTCTTTGATTGGAATCTCTAACTTTGGTTGCCAAGTTCTTCCTCCATGTCCTTCAAACATGCTAAATGCAGAGAAAAATCTTGCTAAAAAAAAAAAACAAACTTGATAAATTATCAAATTTTAACACATGCTAAGATATCTCAAACTAAGGTAGCATGATTTCAAGAATTTTTTTGGATGCCTTTAAAGTTACCTCATTGCATTCATTTCTACCTTTCAGTCATCTAGGATGAAAGCATTCACTGTTCAATTAGGCCCCTTAGCCTTGCCTCTTCCATGTAGCTTTGAAAGCCAATCTATGATATCAATTTTGGTGCACTGTGAGGATATCACCCATGTAATTGGAAGTCCATTATAGTATGAATCTAAAGTCATCATTGTATGAAGATGGAACTACAAAGACAACCACACATTTGTAATAAAATAATGTCTTATTGCAGTATAACATCAAAGTTTTTTAAAATGGAATAATAGAACTTGTTATTTAAACTTACATCATATTTGTTGGTGTTGAAAGTGGAATCCATTTCAAGGATACTACATTCAGATAGAGCTATCATATTTTTGAGCATTCAAGGTGATTGCAACTCAATGATCAATTGAACACCTTGTTCTTGATTCTCTTCTTTGTAGTAAAAGAAAAAAAAAATCACTGGTTGCTTGGTACCATAGCTAGGTACTGATTATATCATGCTCACTTTTCTTGTAATTAGGGGTAACATTTTTGCAAATTTTGTAAATGTATTTTTGGATAAAAAAGATATCCCTCTTTCTTGATAGCCCAAACTCCCATCCTCCCTTAAAAAGATCTTTGATATACCTCTCATAGATGAGATCTATTGGTAATCCTTCCTTCAATAAACATACTATATTTTGATGCACCTCAGTGGAAATATGTATGGATTGTAAGGTTTTTTTATTTGTCATGGGACCTAACAAGCCATGATAGTAAGCTCTTGATGTATCAACATGATTCATTTCTTTATATATAATACATGCAACATGATTTGCTCCTCTCATATAGCAAAATATGAGATGAAATTGACAACTAATCTTTCTTCCTATCTTATTTCTTTTTCTACCTTCCGTAGGTGCTATCTTTGTAGTAACATTAGGTTCATACTTGTAATGATAATTGATCCAAGAAACATATTCAAATAAGGGTCATAATATTTTAAATTTTGAATCTTTTTATTATTAAACATTAATAGATAAATACAAAATAGTTGTGAATAACTTACAATATCCAACTTATGTAATGGTTTTCTTGTGAGTGAGTCTCCTCTCTCCATTTTTGTTGGTTTTTAGTTTTATAGAAAAATTCACAAGGAAAGATCTCATTCTTTTTTTTGCCCTTAATAAAATATCCACTCTTTCTTTATATATCCAAGAAAATGCATCATCATAGAAATAAGATCATTTAATATCGTTTTCTAAAGAATGCCCTTTTGGCAGATTTTGTATTTCTTGTTGTCAGTCTATTTTCTAGAAACCTGCATGCTCTTGTCTTCCTTGCACTCTTCAAAGATTCTACACACTATGTACCCAACATATCTATATTTGAAATAGCATATTCATCACTTATGCAATCAAAGATGTCCACAATGAGAGCAAGGAGTGTACCTTATTAGCAAACACTTGTTTAGAAGTCTTACACAACATACAATCCATTCTATAGAGGTGCATCTTTAAGCACTTGACATTCTTAATGAAATCTCTTTAGCAATATTAGCCTTCAATGACAATGTGACTTCTCAAGAAATGCTCTTCACTCCCTTGCCATGCTTTGCATCCTCCTAGCTACTAAAGAAATGCTAAAAAATGAGGCTGTAAATTGTTTATAGTGGTTTTAATTTTTTACCTGATATCGCATGATGCAACCTTATGCATATAATATATTTTAGTAGTAATTGCAATCTGCACATAATACTACAAATCCTAGTTTATCTAAAGTTGTGAGGGACTATGAGTAGCACTATGATGCAATCTAGAGGGTGTGAGCCACTACAAGAAGTAGTCTTATGCAATTTCAACCAAAAGATAATTAGACCTTCTAGAAGGCCAAAAAATGCTTGAAATATTCATCCATCGGAAGGCATGATACCTTTTGGAAGCCTTCATGATGTGGATTGTGAGATGCTACGACCAGTACTTTCTCACAATATGCTAAGGTAATTATTGATATGAAAAAAATTCCTAAGATATAATAGGCAAGACTAAAAATTAATATCTGAGGCACAATAATCTCTTGGAATACCATCACTTCTAGTGTAAACTTAGTATTTAATTGGAAAACTTATGAATAGTGATTAGATGATAGTTAAGTATGATAACTTGGAAACCTAAGTATGACATTAAGAATCATAAAATTTTTCATGTTTGACAAATCATGTGCAACTAATCTAATGGGTGTAGCTTTAGCCTCATATTATTTATGATCTATTGCAAGAGGCTCAAAAGTTATGGTATTCTATTGAAAGAGAACTAACTTTTTATTGCATGTATTTCATATAGATAGAGTAGGTTCTATTAGAAGTAGAAATTAAGGTAATTATTAATATGGAAACAAGCTCCTAAGGTATAATAGCCAAGACTAAAAATAAACACTTGAGGCAAAATAAACTCTTGGGATACCATAACTTCTAGTGTAAACTTAGTATTTAATTGGAAAACTTATGAATAGTGATTAGATGATAGTTAAGTATGATAACTTGGAAACCTAAGTATGACATTAGGAATCATAAAATTTTTTATGCTTAATTTTTGATAGAGTATGTGATTTTCATTTATGATTTAATGTTAGATATTCATTTAACATTGTGTTATATTGGGTTTGAACATTTATCTTATTGCAATGCAAATCATAGTATTATGTATTATGAAACCTGATCAACAAGTTTTTGAATAATGTAAGTTTAATTCTTTAAGTTGTAGAATAAGCTTATGTTTTCTCATACTCTATTATATTCAATGGGGTAAAAACGTTAAGTTATTTTACTAAGATGTAATATAAAGGTTGAAATTTTGGCCTATTGGAAGACATGAAACCTTCTTGAAGCCTAGTTTAGGTGGAGTGCAAAAGGCTGTGAGTAGCACTATCTTTTAGTTTCATTTAGAAGTCATAATGATCATCAAGTAGATGAAAAATGTTTGTAATTTTGGCCTACTAGAAGGTAAAAAAACCTTTCAAAACCATGGTTGACAAAGAGCATAAGTTGCTATGAGTGGCACTATCTCATAGTTTTACTAAAACTCAAAATAATGATCTAGTTCATGAAAAATAGTTGAGATTTTGACCTATTAGAAGGCACAAAACCTTCTGGAAGCTTAGTTCAAGTGGAATGTGAGTGGCTACAAGTAGCACTATCTCATAGTGTCATCCAAAAGTCATAAAATCTAACCAATGGATGAAAAATGGTTGTAATTTTGGCTTACTGGAAGGCACAGAACCTATCAAAAGGTTGGTTTAGCTTGAGTGTGAGAGGTTGTAATTAGCACAAACTCGCTGTTGCATTTAAAAGTCATAACAACCATCTGATAGATGAAAAATGGTTGTAATTTTGGCCTACCAAAAGACATGTGATGAGTTGCATTGTTGGGTTGTGTTGATGGGATGTTGTTGATGTGACCTTGTTGAGGAGATCTTGTCAATGTAGGATTTGACTTGTTGACATGTACCCGTTGATGGGTCACCTTGTTTTTACTTATAAATGTGTGCCTAATCACTACATTTATGGCAATATTTGATAGTTGTAGCAAAGCACTTACAGTTTTTTCCATTTGAGAGTTAGAATATTTTTGAGTGCTTATAGGAGTGAAAGAGTGTATAGATCCTTATTTGAGCATTGTTGTACCTAAGCACTTTAGTTTGGACAACAATAAAGATGAGATTTTTTGATAAAACTTGTAGCACTTGGACTAGAATAATTTTTTTACTTAAGCATTTAATATTCATGCAATTTACTTTAATGTTTTTAAGTAATTAATTAATATAAGTCACATACCACACATAAGTACAACCCTTTCGAGCATATGCTTAGCGCTTGGTAATTCTAATAACGCTTAATCTTTGGTAACCTAGTAGCATTACAACGTGTTCAAGATGTGTATGATAAGTGGGAATGAATGCTTATGTTAGGATTAGTCAAGTGATAGCTAGTTATTAGAATAGTTAAAAATTAATTACTTTATTCTTATTTTTAGGTGACTTAATTCTTAAAAGGGAAAATAATAAAAATCATATGTCTCAATTACACTTAACCATACACTTGCACTTCACTAGTGGAGTTGGAAAGACAATGATTGCAATGGTTAGATTCACCTCCTATAACTAGTGTATTTAGAAACCTAAAGTCTTTGGAATTCAACTAGATTGCTAAGTGAATGCTAGTGATTCATATGATTGGATGTAGGGTATACATGCTACTCATCATTGGCACCGTTGTCGGGGACTTTAGTTAGTTATGTGCACTATCTAAGACTTAGTGAAAATTAATCACTTTGTTGGAATGAACCTTAAAGTTACAATCATTAAAATAATAATAAGAATTGTAAAAATCATAGTGTTATTTTCATTTAATCCAAAATGTCTTCTTCTCACAAGGATGATTCTTCATCAAAATTTGAGCACGCATCCAATCCAAGGAATGAATGATCAAATCAGTTAGTGCCCCAATAGTGCTGAGTGGTATATACTCATCCTGATGAGCATGTTCCTGACTTCACCTTCATCTTATATTAGGATGAATAGATGCCATGGAGGGACATGGAGGGAAAAATTGTGTTGTCACTCATTCGATCATTTCTTGTGATGCTCCAACAAACTCTTATGAGGTTGGGCATCTAGGGACTCCATGTTGAATATGTTGTGTAGGAGCATGAATCTAGGGATTACTATCCCACTGAGGCACAACATAAAATTAATTGGCAATAGGAGAAACACTATGAAGTCATGAAGGAGAAATAGAATAACTCCTTATTTTTACTGGGCCAAAAAGATAGTGAGGATCCCTTATCTAGGGGTTCTGATTTCACTAAATATCCTCCCCTTTGTTTTAATGAAGGGAGCTTGAACTAGAATTTACAATCCACTATAAGAAATTTTAGTTTAGGAAAGAATGGGTTCCATGATCATGGGGGATTTAAAGGTGGAAGTCATGGTAGGAATAAGGATAAGTATCATGATGATGATCATGATTGTGATCATTGAAGAGGAGATGGTAGGCACTGTGGTGATGCTAGTCCTCCTTCCTCTTCATCTTTGTCATCCTCTTATTCCTCCTCTAGCTTTGACCAAAGCCATAGAGGATGTGACTATGATGGAGGTAACCAATAGGATAGAGATGATCATAGGGCCTACTAGACTAGTTGAGATTAGGGATGTGGGAAATCAAGGAAGGTATACCACCATGAAAGAAGGGATAGTAGAGGACATCATAGGTATCATGGCCATTGTAGAGGCTATGACTTTAATGAGCCTTTGCTTGCAACTCAAAATATGTTGAACATTGTAGAGGTAGTGAGAATTTCGACAAGGCATGTGAAGGATAGTAGAATCAAGTGGTTGGATATGAACAATATTACCAAGTTCAAAGGGGAATACAACTCAGATCCACAAAACCATCTTCAAGCCTTTCATGATACTTGTACCTTACAAAATGTGGAGAATGAATAACAAAAATTAAATCTATTCCCACGAACACTCATCAAAGAAGCTAAATGTTAGTATTGGTCTTTGGAGCTAGATTCAATCTATAGATGGTGTACAATGCTTAAGCTCTTTAATGACAAGTATCAAACATACTCTGGAGTGTCCAACCTAAGAAAGCATATCTAAGGTTGGAAACAAGGAACACATAAACCCTTGGATGCAGCCATGGATAGGTACTATTCGCATTTGCACTGATTTCTTGGCCATGGTTATTTACAAAGGGAATAACTTCACCATATTATAGATGGGCTCTACATAGAAATGAGGAGAACTCTTGGGGTCTATGCCCAAGGAAGAATTTTAGAATTAAGGGTTAATCATATTCAAAGGTTAATAGAGTAGGTTTCCAAGGATGAAGATGAGTTGAAAAGAAGGGAAAGTGTTAAGGAGTACAACTAGGATCCTTCCATAAAAAAAGGGAAGTTCAATTTTGTGACAATGAGAAGGAGGCATCATTTGAAGAGGTGGTGTAATGAAAGAGCTTGCTAATTTGGAAATGTATCTCCAAAATTTTTGCTAAGGTAGACAAAATGTAGGTCTCTATAGATGAAAATTTCCAAACCACTCTAAAAATAACAAAGGAATCCAAAGGGCAAAATAGTGATCATGATCATAGGAGAAGGAAGGAAGCTGTATGTACCTACCAAAGGGATAAGGATAAGGCTATTGCAGTAGAAAAGGTTGTGGAGTCTGAAACAAATGAGATGGTGGATGTGACATCTACCAATACAAACATCCTAAGGGATGTTGCTCTATTGTGTCACATTTGTAGAAATCTGGGATGTATTCCCTAAATCCTATATTGGCCAGAAAGTAAGCATCTAGAAAATTGCCTTATTCATAAGGCAATCCAAGGCAGTTCCACCAAAAACAAGCCTATTATCCAAGGGAAGCTCCACCACAACATTATGAGTAGTACCATTAGTAGCAACACTCACAATCATAGGGGATGCCACCACCAAGGTAGTAGTACCCTTACTAGCAACTTGATCCATATGGATACTATGTTTAGCAACCCATTTCTCTGTGTGACTCTTCTAGTCATGGTGCATTCCAATATCACTACTATTCTCCTAAGTTCTACAATGCCTAATCTCCAAGAGGGGAACCCCCATTTTCTCATTATCCTTCTCATCTTTTTGCACATGTTTCTCCATCCTCAACTCAGTTACCACTTAATCCATCAATGCAAAGTGAGATTCTAGCCCAACCATAGCAATGTAACACTACCAAGGTTGTTAGCTTATAGCCAACTCCTCAACCAAGTGGTTTAGAAAATAAATACAAAAAAAGACCATTATTTCAAACCAATAGTCCTACAAAGTGCTCATAGACTTATGTGGATGATAGCCTTGCTTCTCTCTCATCCTCTACGTCCACTCCATTTAAGTAACCTTCAAACTAAATGCCTTCCAAAGTGCATACCATCATCTTAATCCATGTGGTAACTGATTGGATAAAGGTTGGCCACCTTCTTAGGAAAAGATCTGATCCTAGAAGTCCTCTCATCTACTTACAAATTGATGGGAATGAGCCTTACCAAGCTCTTCTAGATTCAAGTTCTAGTGTAAATCTAATTTCTCATGAGATGTACAAAGCTTGGAACCTACCTCCACTCAAAAAGAGTAACATTCATATTAAGTTGGTAGACTAGTCCATCACTATTTCCTTGGGACTAGTGGAGGGCATTGTGATGACCTTTTGTGGGTAGTCCTATCCTACTAATTTCTTGGTGATCCGAGTTGACAATTACAAGGGGGACTTTCCAATTATCATGGGAAGGGATTGGCTAAGTACCATTGATGCACAGCTAGGCATTAGAGATATTTTCTTGGAGATTTCCAAGGAAAATGCATTTGGAAAGATAGAGAAGGAGAGAGTTCCATGCATTGCGTACAGTGATACAGGGTGTAATTATGTGTAGAAACTATGGGCCATAAAAAGTACATCAATCATAGCATGTAGATAGTGTGTAGATGAGAAAAAAATTCAAAGGTGCCTATACATAGGAACCACAAAATATGAGGGAACCTAGTGGCTAATAGCTAATCTTTAAAGTAGCTCAAAAATTTGCATGGAATCAACTGAGAGCTTAATGAGTGCCTATGTTGAAGGCATGGATGAACTAAAGAAAGTTCATTAGCAACTCTCTGATGCTGAACTTGATGACACTTATTTAAAAGAGTTGGAAATCCTTGAAAGTTGTAAATAGGAGTTCCTAGAGTTAAAAACTCTACCTACTAGCATGGAATATGCTTTTCTAATCAATGGCAAGCTAGTAATAATTAATTCCAACCTTGCTCATAAATAGAAAGAGAAGTTGTTAAAGGTGGTCAACAAATGGCCAACAACATTTTCTTGGTCATATCCTAAACTCATTGGGATTGATCCTAGGATATGCTAGCACCACATTTACATAGATCCTTTCATAAAGCTAAAGAGGTATTCATAGTAGTGGTTGAATCCCAAATTGAAGAAAATCTTCAAGAAGGAGATTGAACAACTCCTCAAGGTAGGGTTCATCTATCCCATTATAGATAGTGAGTGGGTTAGCCCACTTGTGATCATGCCAAAGAAAGGTAGCAAGTGGAGGGTCTATATTGACTTTCGGCTATTGAACATGACAACATACAAAGATCATTTCTTGTTACCATTTATGGACTAGGTGTTGGACACTATCTCTGGGTATTACTACTATAGCTTTTTGGATGGTTATAGGGGCCATAACCAAATTCAAATTGCACCCAAGGATTCAACCAAAACAACATTTATAAGTCCATGGGGAACTTTTGTATATATAAAGAGGCCATTTGGTCTTTGCAATGCCCATGTAACCTTCCAATACCTTGTCCTTAGGATCTTTCAATAGTAGATTGGTAGTGGGGTGGACGTTTTCATGGATGAATTCTCCACCTATGGTGCTACAATTGAGCAAGCCATGGACTGCTTTGAGCAAGTGCTAAAAAGATGTATGGAGATCAACCTTCAGCTCAATTAGCAAAAGAGCCATTTGATGGTCTAGGAGGGCATTGTATTAGGGCATAGAATTTCATAAGTATGGATTGAGATGGATCCTAAAAAATAAGGATCATCCAAGGAATAACCCACTAATTGAAAACCATCAAAGATGTCTATTCATTCCTTGGGCACATTGGCTACTACTAGCAATTTATCGAGTATCTTTCTAAGATTGCTAAATTGTTGTTGGAGTTGACAAAGAAAGATGCTCTATTTGTATGGATCGAGGAATGCGAAAAGGCATTCCAACAACTCAAGCAGAAGCTTGTAGAAACTCCAATTCTATGAGCACTTGACTGGTTTAGATCATTTCACATCATGATAGATGCATCAAACTATGCCTTGAGAGCTATGCTCGTGTAGTTGGATGATTAGAAATTTCCATACTAAATCCACTATGCAAGCCACAGTATTATGGATGCATATCTAAATTACATCATAATAGAGAAAGAACTAATAGAAGTGGTTTATGTCATGAAAAAATTTAGGCACTATGTGCTTGGGTACAATATGTTTATGCACATGGGTCATAGTGTAATTTACTTCATAATGAACAAACCAACAATAAGGGCCTGTGTCATACCATGGCTTATGATGTTATAGGAGTTTGATCTCACAATAGTAGATCAAAAGGAAATTGAGAATGTGGCTGTTGATCACTTATGTCAATTGCGATGGAACAACAAAGAGAAGGAGAGCATGCTTTCTAATTAGTTTCCTAATGAACTCCTCTTTGTTGGTACGATAAATGAATAAGTGCCCAGTATGCCTAAATGGTATGATAACATCCTCACTTATCTTCTCACTCAAGAGATGGCACAAGAGTTGGACCATAGGAAGAAACAATAGTTTCTTCATTAGGCCAAATGCTTCATGGAGATTAATGGACATCTTTATAGGATGTGTGCTAATGGGTTGGTTCATTGGTGTATTCATGATGTTGGTCAATTGTGCACCCTCTAGGATGCTCATGAGGATCCTTGTGGGGGCCACTATGCTAAGAGATGCACATCCATTAAGATCTTCATGACAAGGTATTATTGGCCAATACTTTTTAGGGATGCTCATTACTTCATCCTCTTTTGTGATCATTATTAACATGATGATGGAATGATTGCTCAAATGGAGGAACCTTAGTAGTGGATCCCAACATTAGAATCCTTCAACATCCAGGGTATTAACTTCATGGGTTCTACCACATCCATATCAAATGGAAAGGTGTACATCATAGTCGCTATTGACTATTGTATGAGATGGGTAGAAGCAGCATCCATCATCGACTATATATGTTCCATAGCTACTTAATTTGTACAATAGAATCCTGTAAATAGGTTTGGGATGCCACGTGCACTAATTTTTGATAATGGTACTCACTTTATAGGCATCACCTCTTTTAGGCTAATGCAATGCTTGGGGGTAGAACATAAATTAACAACACCTTACGACCCACAAGCTAACAATCAATCAAAGGTTACTAATAGTAAGATCACTAAGATCTTAACCAAAATAATTAGCAAATATAGGAGAGATTGGAGCATAAAACTTAACAATTCCCTTTGGGCCTACTGCTCATCATGGAAACTCCCTATAGGCTATTCTCCTTATGAGTTGGTGTACGAAATAGTTCCAACTCTTCCTATTTAGTCGGAGCTTTGTACACTTTCAATAGCTTATGATCTTGACCTTGATCCTAGCCTAGCATAGAAAGAAAGACTAATAAACCTTAATGTTCTAGATGAACAGATTAGTGGCCTTATCTTTGAATAAAGTGCACAAGGCATTCATCAAACAACACCATGACCTCAAAATAAGGAAGGTAAAATTTCAACCTAGGGACAACATTCTTTATTGGAACCCCACACATTTGCCATAACCAACTAAGTTCTAAACATTATGGGAAGGGCCTTACATCATTTATAAAACCTTTCATTCTGGGAACATGTTGATCTACAAACCTAAAAGCCCAAATAAGAAAGTATTGATCAACACACAATAAGTCAAACCCTACCATGAGTCCAAAAGAGCCAGTGTTAGTAACACCTCATTGGATGGATAACCATGCTCAATTTTTTAGATCTCCTTCATTCAACTTAGTCATGGGAGAGATGGCCATCCATGCTAATCATATAAGTGGATCCTTAATTTTTATTTTTTTCTTGTTTTACACTCTTTTTTTTTACACTTTGTTATTTTTACACTTTTTGTTTTACATCACTTTTTGTTTTACACTATCATTAGTACATTTTACCTTTCTTGAATATTTTACAATTTGTTTTATATTTTACTTTATTTAGGTTTGGTTTTTCTTTTCTTTATTGCCAATAGGACACAGTGATGCTATAGCTACTTGCTAATGGTGGTTTGTACTTAATGTTATTTGATTATTAATGTCTATTTTCTATCTTTGAATTTTGATGATTGATAACTAAGACATGATTTTTTTTCATGGAATAGGTACTGAGTCCACATCATCCACCCATCCACAATACTCTATGATGTTCTTGGTTTTGGAAATATGAGATCACTTCCATTAATAAGAAATTTAACAAAGTTGTGACCTTGGTAGTTTCCAAACTTAGGAAGGATTAAATGGATTGACAAGGATGTGACTTTAAGGGAATTTGATGCTCTTTCTACTTACCCAAGCTCTTGAGTGAATGAGCATTTTCATGGATTTCTTACCATTTCATTTTCGACCAATAAGAAGAAGCTAAAGTCTTTACATGGTGTGGTTTTCATTCAAAAATCCATAAAAACATCAAATAAAAAATATAAAAAAAAAAGAAATGGAAAAAACGAAAAACATGAAAAAAAACAAAGAGAATTCAAAGCACATCCCTTAGACAAAATAACAAGCTACAAGCACTAGTTATGGGACTAGAAAGACATGTTACTCATGCCTAAAGTTCCCCTCTAACTAAGGCCCTTTCTCACTTCTTGCTTTCCTTTTCTTCTTAAAAAGGAGTGGTGATTGATTTGTGGGAGAATTCTTGTGTCTTGAGGGGATGGGTAGGTCTTAGATTATTGATGTGAAGTCATTGAAAGTGGTTGGTTTTGATCTAGACTAAGGTTGGACTTTATTCAGTCATTTAACCATAAAATCCACAAAGGACTTCATGAGACCATGATTTGGAACTCCATTCCACCTTCTATTTCATCCATTGATTCTTTTTATTTTTCACCTCACTACTGATTTCCATGTCTTATTCAATGTCTTAGTTTGACATGTTAAAATTCATATGTATATTCTTCTGGGTTTAGGTCCTTAACTTTTGACAACCATCAATTAACCATGTGGCCCACTAACTCCTTGGTTTGAGGATATGAAAGGGCAAGAGGGGAATGAGCCTACTATGGGGAGGACCCACTTACATATCTTTTGGTTGGGTTAGTTAAGTTTCTTATCCTTAGGCATTTCTACAATCAAATCATTTGTGCACCCCATTGATTGCATCTAACTATGTTCTCCTTAATAGGATTTCTCCAACATCAAATTCATTCTCCAAGATAAAAGTCCATGTTTATGAATAACCAAGCCCTCTTCAAGTATTCCATCATGTTCATGGCTTTTTTGGCTCTTCAAGGATCCTAATTTCATGTTAAAACTACTATTTTTTGAAATTTTGAAAGTGAAATTTTCTCCATAGGCTTCATCAATGGGAGGTCGTTGATAGAGGGGCCTTGTAAATGAGACTTCATCAATGCAACCCTATTGACATAGCATAAAAAGTCTATACATACACATGAANATTCTATTTAGTCTTTTGGTAGGAAATAGGTGATAAGTGCCAATTTGGAAATAGACCTTTTCTTCTATAGTCAATTCACTGTATTCTTTATCTTCCTTTCCATATGTCCAGTGTAACCACAGCTTCCTAGAATCTATGTCAAAGCTGGTTAATATTTGTGCCACCTTTGCTTCTTGATTAGGCACATTCAGTGCCTCTACAATTACGTTAATTGAGTAAGATACTAAGATTCCTTCAATTTTGTCCAATTTGTCCAATTTACTTTGTTCTTTGGTCCTATAGCTACCAGAGGTAAGCTCTTTGTCTTGAGAGTCACAAACCTTAGGTCTTTGATAGAATTTTTTTTGAAAATTTTCTAACTCCCACAAAGGTTTAACTAATGAATTAATATTAAAACATCAACTTATGAAAGTTAAACCCTTCCAATAAACTCTGGTGACATTCTAAAATAAATAATATTTAAATAACCAATTTTTCATGATCATAATGTAGTTAAAGAGTAACTTCCCAATGAGATAAGGTACTTAAATGCTATAAGTTACACATTGTATGCTAATCCTTGGTTATGTTGTGACCATAGATGACACCTGAGGGAAAGTACATGCAAGGATTGTCCCAACTAAGGGAAAAATGGCCAAGAATTGAAAGGGGCTAAGAATAGCCCAAGGAGTAGGTAGAAAAAACCCATGTAATGGGACCTCTTCAAGAGGAGCTTGAAGTAGAATTTGTTAGATTAATTATCGAAGAAGTGACTGCAAATGAATAGTCTCATTGAGATGAGGAACTAGAGCCAAGATTGAACCTTGAGGTCATCTTAATGAAGGCTTGCCTTAGGTAGATAGCATTCAAGGAGGTTTAGAAATCTATACTTCAAGAGTTAAACTTTGGACCCTTATTAGAGTTTGCTCCTCCAAAAGTCAAAGCTCAATTGCATAACTCTCCCATGTGGTCCACTGTCACTTCCAATGGAGAGTGGTACATGGGAGAGACATATCTATTTTGGAACAATCGATAGGTCTATTCAAAAATCAAAATTAAAGACATTTCTTTGTTGTACTCGGTGAAAGTAATCTCTAAGGCCCTTTGGTTACTAGAGACTCGGGCCAATCTTGCAAAAATACCAATGTAGGTAGATCTCAATGTCAAGAAAGAATGGATGTAGCAATGTTATGGAGTAAATCCCAAGGATATTAGTGCACTAACCATGGTGGAACTTGCATACTTTGAAATTGTGTCCTTTCACCTCATCCTAACAGTGGTGAATCCCACCAAGATCATAGCTTTCTCCATCCATGCATACACTACTCTCAGTGGTAGATTCCCAATCAATCTTCCACAACTAATCTATCTTGAGATAGAAAAGAAATTTAAGAAGAAGAAGCATGGAAGAAAGGCACTCCCTTTTCCATGCCTCATCAGAAAACTATGCAAAAGGAGAGGCATAACCTACTAGATAAATGATGTAGTTTGGTGTGCTCCAACTACCTCATGGGTAGAAATGATGAAGGACAAGGTGCCTATAAAGGTGATCCAAGAAGAGAAGCAACAACCACCACCTCCACCACCCACTTAAGAAACAACATTGGAGGTCTATGATACCATTGAGTGCATGCAAGAACTTCAAAAATGACTCTTGCAATAGTAGCAAGTAAGGATGAGTGGTGATGATCCATTTATGTACAGACTAGCCATGAGACACCTCAATGAAGTGGCCTAAACCATAAGCTAGATGGAGGATGGGCACCAATTTTCTCAACCCAAAGAATGTAAGTGTCTGCAAGGTTGAATCCAAGCACCCAAGAGGTAATGATGTCCCTCTTGCAACAACAATAATTCCAAGATATCTCTAGGAATGTCGTTACCTTTTTAGTGCATCTAGAGAAGGGTGAGGGGGCAAATGTCTTGGTGATGCGGCACCATGGGAAGGAGATAGCAGTCGAAGTGATTGTTGATAAGGTGATGAAAGTGCTTAATGCACATGTAGTGTCTATACTAGACATTTATACACTCAGAAATGTGTAGATGTCTATAGTGACTCTCAATGGTAGATTGAGCATAGCCCAACATGAGGAAATTGTTAAAGCAACTAGTGGAATAGAGAAACCAATTCTAAATATCTTTGATCATCCAGATACCATCACTACAACCCATTTGGAGCTACTTAAGAAAATGGAAAAATACATCATCTTAAAGGGGCAACTTGAAATAGCTCAAGATGAGAATCAATGCCTGACTACAGAAGTTGCTAAATTAAGAGCCCATCTTACTAATCCCACATTGCTTAACCAAGTAATCATAAGAGATGAAGCTTTTAAATAGCTTTAGGACAAACTTGAAAAGGTTGAGAACACCAAGTAGTTAGTAGTCTTTAACTAGTCCTTGGCTAATGCCATGACATATAACATCTAGAAGGACTTGCTTTAGACTTGTTGGGAGAATCAGATCCTGATTGTAGAAAATCATTACCTACAAAATATTTATGTGTAGAAGGAACAAATGTTAAAATTTATCCATCAACAATAGCATTAACTAGCCAGGGTGAATGTAGAATTGAGGAAATTAGTAGTAGAAAATAGAAACCTCCTCATGGAGGAAGTTCATGCATTACACCAAAAATATGCAATTAAGATTACTATTTAGAAAAATGAGGCCCTAAAGTTCAAAAGGGTTAAAATTCATTACAAGGACTAGGTGGGATTGTAGAAAGAAATCAACAAAAGGAAACTCCAATTAGCAAAGGCAAAATTTAATGAGGCCCTACAGAAACTCCAGCAAGGATGTGATGTCTAGTAGCCTATCTTTGATGGGTTGAATGCATATAGCAAGGCTAAAATCTACTTGAAAGAGCTACAGATCAAGGAGATGACTAAATACATGGAGCTTTTCAATCTATGCTATTCAAACTTAGTGATGTTGACTGTTTGAAGACCATGGTTAGAATTAGAGAAATAAGTGGCCAACTCGTACTTGTGGTACAAGGTAGAGTTTAAGTACCATAAGGAGACCAAGCAAAAGCTTGAGATAGCAAATGCAGAACTCAAGGTTCTTAAGGAAAAGTTCATTAATTAAAGATCAACTACTAAGAACCTAGCCAAAAGGATGAACAACTACTAGGAGCTACAAAATGCACTTAGAGCATTCAACATCAAATGCAAATATTTTTCTACCTAGTTTGATAATGTGAATGAGCTATTCTTGACAATGCCTTGTCTATGGGATATTCCCATTTTAGCCCACATTAGTGATACAACATGGACCATGAATGATTTCTAGATTAAGGAGGAGAAGATGAAGGCATTGTTGAATGTCTTTAATCTTTCACTAGATGTTGTAGCTGCTAAAGGACAATCACAGCAACCACCTCAACCACTGCATGTGCTTGAAGCAGGAGAAGGTCCTTCAGAACCTTAAGAGCCTTCATTGCTTAGGACCATTTGAATTTCTTCATCATCTTCGTGTCGTTAGAGGAGTTGTGTTTGTCATTCTTGTCTAGGTGTTTAATTTTTTTGTTCTGGGCACCCATTTTTATTATAATTATAAATTTTTACGCTTGGGCACTATATTTTTGTTATGATTTTTTTGTTTTTATGTAGTTAGCCAATAATCCCATACCTTGCTAAATTTTGTAAACAACTCAAGGATGATTTTTCATTTAGTTGTGGGGGTATGATGAGTCACATTATTGGGTCATGTCAATAGGATGCCATCGATGTCACCTCGTTGATGGGATGCCATCGACATGGCCCCCTCGATGGAATCTCATCGACATAGCATTTGACTCGTTGATGTGTACCTGTTAATGGGGCACCCTGTTTCCACCTATAAATGTGTCTACCCACTGAATTCATGGAAGTTTTTGGTAGTTGTAGAAGAGTGCTTGTAATTTTTTCAATTGAGAGTTAGAATATTTTTTGAGAACCCACAGTAGAAGTCAAAGAGTGTATGAAACTTTATTCGAGCATTTTTGTACTTGAGCTCTTTAGTGTGGATGGCAATAAAGATGAGCTTTTTTGATAACCCTTCTAGCAATTGGACTAGATTAATTGTTTAATTAAGTATTTAATATTCATGTAATTTACATTAATTTTTTTAAGTAATTAATTAATATTAGTTGAATAGCACACATAAGTATGACCACTTTGAGCATACGGTTAGCGCTTGGTGATACTAGTAATCCTTAATGTTTAGTAACCTAGTAGCATTACAATGTGTTTAGAATGTGTATGGTAACTGGGAATGGATGCTTATGTTAGCATTAATCAAGTGATAAGTCATTATTAGAATCGTTAAACATTAGAAAAAGTAATAAAAATGATATGCCTTAGTTATAATTAGCCATACACTTGCACTTAATAAGTGGAGTTAGGAACACAACAATTATAATGGTTAGATTCACCTCTTAGAACTAGTGTACTTAGAAACCTAAAGTCTTTTAAATTTGACTAGATCATTGAGTAAATACTAGTGATTCATATGATTGGGCATAGGGTATACTCACTGCTCATCAACACGAAACCTACTGGAAGCCTAGTTCAGGCAGAGCGCAAAAGGTTACCCATAGCATGGCCTCATAGTTTAAACTAGAAGACATAATGACCAACTTGAAGATGAAAAATTGTAATTTTGGCCTAGTGGAAAGTGAAAAATCTTATGATATTGCATTTTAGATGGAGTGCGAGTAGCACTACCTTATAGTTTTAATCGGAAGTCACAATGACCATCTGGTAGACTAAAAATGATTGAAATTTTGGCCTATTAGAAGGCATGAAATTTTTTGGATGCACAGTTTAGGTGGAGTACAATTAGCTATGAGTAGAACTATCTCATAGTGTTTTTTGGAAGTCATAAAGACTAACTAGAAAATGAAAAATGGTTGTAATTTTGACCTACCAGAAGCCTGGTTCAACTAGAGTGTGAGAGGATGCAAGTAAAATAGCCATGTAATTGCAACCAGAAATCATAACAATCATTTGGTAGATAAATAATGGTTGTAATTTTGGCCTAATAGAAGGCACGAAACCTAATAGAAGCTTGGTTTAGGTGGAGTGTTAGAGGCTGCGAGTAGCACGTTCTTGTAGTTTAAACTAGAAGACATAAAGACCAACTGGTAGATGCAAAATTGTTAAAATTTTAGCCTACTAGAAGGTAGCACATTTTAGGTGGAATGACAATAGCACTACCTTGGATTTTTAATTGGATGTCATAATGAACATCTAGTAGATTAAAAATTCTTGTAATTTTGACCTACCGAAAGGCATATAACCTATTGGAAGCCTAGTTTAGTTGGAGTGTGTGAGGCTTTGAGTCACATAAACTAGTAGTTATATCTGAAAGTCATAACAATCATTTGGTAGATGAAAAATGATTGTAATTTTAGCCTACCAGAGGTATGCAACCTACCAGAAGCCTACTTTAGGTGGAGTGCGAGAAGCTACAAGTAGCATGGCCTCATAGGTTCAACTAGAAGGCATAATGACCAATTGGAAGATGACAATTTGTTGTAAATTTGGCCTATTGGAAGGTGTGAAACCTTTCAGTAGCATGTTTTACATGAATTACGAGTAGCATTGCATCATAGTTTCAACTACCAGTCACAAGGACCATCTAGTAGATTAAAAATGATTGAAATTTTGACCTACCTTTCTATAGCTCATTTCAGGTGGAGTGCAAGTAGCACTACCTCGCAGTGTCATCTAGATGTCATAATAATTAACTTGTAGATGAAAGATGGTTGTAATTTTGGCTTATTGAAAGGCACAAAATCTACTAGAAGCCTAGTTCAACTAGAGTGTGGGAGGCTACGAGTAGCACATACTCGCAATTACATCCAAAAGTCATAATAACCATTCAGTAGATGAAAAATGGTTGAAATTTTGGCCTACTAGAAGGCATGAAACCTACTAGTATCCTAGTTCAAGTGGAGTGTAAGAGGCTATGAGTAGCAAAGCCTCATAGTTCAAACTAGAAGACATAATGACCAATAGAAAAATGAAAAATTATTGTAAATTTGACCCACCGAAAGGTACGAAACCTACCGGTAGCATGTTTCAGGTGAAGTGCAAGTAGTGCTACCTCATACTTTCAACTGAAAGTCACAATGACCATTTAATAGATTAAAATTTTTTGAAATTTTGACCTTTTGGTGCCTAGTTCAATTGAAGTGTGAGTAGCTACAAATAGCACTATCTCAAAGTGTCATCTAGAAGTCATCATAAATATCTAGTAGATGAAAAATGGTTTTAATTTTGGCCTATTGGAAGGCACAAAACCTATCAAAAGCCTGGTTAAGGTCAAGTGCGAGAGGCTATGGGTAACACAACCTCATTATATCATACATAAAAATTCTAAAAATTAATAAATTATTTTAGGTGTGAGCATATGCGAGTTGAAATATTTGATTGACAACATGAGTATGCATGCATATTAACATGAAACACATCCTTTCACATTATGACACATTATCCATTAATATTAATATGAAATTCATAACATACATCCCCATTCCCACACCAACCACATCATAGGCTTTGTAACTACCTAAAGAGAACAATTGCAACCTTGTTTGTGTAAGGACTGTTCCATCACATTCTACTGGACTTCGACATGATTCCTCCCCCTCTTAACATGCAAGCTACCAACTCACCATTTCAACATATGACATATCCAAATGCCTATGTGAGTTATGTGTCTACACCAACTAACCATTGCAACCTACCACATTTCCAAATTCCAACATGAGTTATTTGACTACACCAATTCACTATCTCTTTGGAGCATAATGAGTGACACAATGTAGGCATGGTGGTGCCTGCATTGACGCACCCATAGTATGATTGAATTTGCATGATGTTCACTTGTTTTGCCCTATTTTCAAATTAAAGTACTTAAAAAAAATTTTAAATACAAGTTTTATAAAAAGGCATAATAGTGGGTAAGATTTTTTAACACCTTATTTATTAACACCTTTAAATTAGGTATTATCAAATATGAAAGAGCGAATGTGAAATCATTGACTATATTTTCTTTGTGAAAGGTGTAACCAATGACTCTAGCTTTTATGCATTTAAGGTATTTTCTATAGATTTTCTTATTAACTTTGTTGAGAAAAATGCTATTCATATGCCTACTTTTCTTAAAGAATGAATGGCTTAGAGAAAGTTTAATAAACTATTACTTTAATCCAAGTATTTTTTTTCATTCATTGCATAGAGTGTTGCAAAGTTGATAGCTACATAATTTATCTAGATAAGAATAGTAGAACTAGATTGAGCATGATGAGGATAATGCCCTAACTCTTTGCGTTTGTTCTATAAAAATGAATCAATTTGTAATACAATTAAAAGTTGGTTATGCATAATTTTTTAAGATAAGTTTTTGCAATTTTTTAAGGATAATACAACATTGCAAATTTTTATAATTGAATAGAAATAATGATATTTTAAATAATTTTAGTAAAAGATGGTTTCTTTGTTTGCCAAGTAAGTACTCCTTTCTTATGTATTACTTGTATATAATTTTGGTAGAAACATAAATGTCATTTGATTTGATTTAGATAACAAGTGTGATGTTGAGTAAGTAATTAAAATCAAACTTCAATAGAAAATTTTCCTCAAATTGTAATGAAATTTTAGGAATAATATTTAGGTTAAAAAAGGATATTAATTGTTTGAAATTTGGGGATTTTGCTAAAGAATTATATTGGTCATATGATTAAAGATTTAGGGATTTTAATCTATAACTTATATTATATTAGAAAGATTTTTATAAGTTTGATGTATGAGGTGAATATTTATAAGTAACTTTTCAAATAGAATTTTTGCATCATGTTATTAAAAGAGTTCACCATAAGCAATGGTTGATTGCATACCCTACGTACCCCTTCACCTTATTATCACTAGAAAATAGTAATGCCAAAATGATAGTTTTATTAAATATAATTTAGTAAGTATCTAGATACTTTAAAGATCTAAATTAGATATGAAAATATCTTAAGATAATTTGAAAGAAAGTTAAGCCTCAAAAGAATTGAAGATTAGTCTAGTAAAGTTGGAGAAGAATTATGGAAACCATGAGATATCTCAAGATACACTTGGAAATAGCTTGATAGTTAAGTAAGAAACCATATATATTTATTCTGATGGAAATTAATAGAATTGCATGGATTGACCATTTACCCTAGTTTGATAAGGGCCTAGGAGTTGCTTTTTATTTTATTGTTTTTTTCATAATGACATAAAAAATGTGGCTGATTTTCTACTTTTTTACGTTGATGGTTTCTCCCAATTTTCCAACCTCAAATTTTCTAACAAGTGGTATCAGAGTGAGGTTTAACCAAAGGTGCTTAATATATATGCTTTGTGTGATACGATGTTGCTAAAAATCTGGTGATTAAAGTTGATCTGTATATAAAGTTATGAATGTGTTAAGGTTTTCCATAGGTTTTTACTCTTTTACCATGAAGGTCCCACTAGTTTGTGGATATTATTTTTTACAAATTTGCACATTGCCATTGGTTGGTTTTGTAGTGACAGATTTCAACAGGTTAATGCAATGGTATAACATATGGCCTAGTTTTAGTGGGCATATATGTTGCATGATAAATAGTTTTTTTGCATGTGTTGAAGGATAGGTTTCTTCTAAAAATGTATTTATCATTGTTGTCATAAGATGGATTTCTCTTATGGATAGTTGCTAGTTTTGTAGGATAAGTTTTTCCCATGATTTCTTCACTATAAAAGATAAAGTTGTTTGTTTCTTATTTAGATTCATCACTAGTAGTTTTAGTAATATGACTTTGCAAGATGAAGTGTTCTTGTATATGCATTTATAGGATGAATCATTGAATTATCTTTATTGTAGGATGAATTAATTTTGTTGTAAGATTGTAGGTTTATCTATATATCATAAGATACATATTTTTCTTATGATGGTTTCACAATAATAAGTTTTCTACAAGTTGTTATCAGTTGAATATACTTTTGTATTGCAACAAATGTAATATAATCTTACTCACATGTAACATGAAATTGAATAGTAAATATGTTGAGAAGTAAAGATTTCTAATCAAGGCAATGCATTGTGTATTCTTAAGTTTGTTTTCTCATGTTGACATTGAGGGGGTGATTGTTAGAAAATAATAATGCCAAAATATAGACAATGATAGTTTTATTAAATATAATTTAGTAAATATCTAGACATTTCAAAGATCTAAATTAGATATGCAAATATCTTAAAATGATGTCAAAGAAAGTTAAGCTTGAGAAAAACTAAAAATTATTCCAGTAAAGCTAGAGAAGATTTAGGGAAACCATGAGGTATCTTAAGATATACTTGGAAATAGCTTGCTTGTTAAGCAAGAAATCACATGTATTTATTGTGAATCCTAATCATTTAACCTAGTTTGACAAGGGCTTGGGAGTCACTTTCTATTCTATTATTTTTGTCATTATGGCACCAAAAGTGTGGTTGATTTTCTACTTTTTTGCACTGATGATTTTTCCTAATTTCCTAATTGAAGTGCACTTCTATTATTATTTCTACTTCTATATTATAATTCATCAATGGATTTCAAGAAATAATTGGTACTTCACTCTCCTCTCAACTCTGCTCCATTGATCATATTCATTCTAGTGTCCTATACCATGAAATCCTTTTTTGTTTTTTTTAGGGTGCTTGGTTACACTAGGGAAAAAAACTATAGGATATCACATTGCTAAAAGAAAGAAATAGAATCTACAAGCATAAGAAGGGAGACAAAAGTAACAAACTAAACACACAAATGATATTTTTCTAATAAAACATATACATAAAAAGTGTGCAAGAGATACTCTTGCACATTAGTTACATGTTGCAATAAAATACTATTATTTTTAGAAATTGAAAATTGGATATTTTTATTACATTTAGGAAATCACAAAGGATTTGTTGGGTAGTTACAAAGCATTAACATATTTTTAAAGGAAGTTAAAAACATCATTATGTAAAGCTTAAAAAAGATAGAATCAATTTTAAAGAAAACAATAAGCAAATTACAATTAATAGTATAATTCATTAGGATATGAGCCAAATATGGGAAAAATAAAAAGATATGTTATTCATCATCTATGCTTTATTTGCATAGTTTGAAAATACGTTCTTGCTCTTAGTAAATTGATCCAATGATCTATCTCAATTAGGAGATGATGAAAACTTATTCTTGCTCTTGTAATTTGATTCCTTAAATGAATAGGAATAGCTAAGAATAGATGCTTTTGAGAAGTAGATAACAAACCTCCTCTAATAGAATGCAAATAAAAATGTTTTTTTCCCTTGATGTGTTAACCAAACTTTAGCAAAGAAATTTTCTTCTATTGTCCTATAGAATATCCTTTTGTTTAAAGGAAGATCCTTTATTACAATATTTCATGACTGAAGCCATAGTTTTCCTTGATGCAAACATCCATTTTCTTGTAAGTTAACTTCTAAGTATAAGTAATAAATTGACAAAGGGCTTTAACTTTAAGAGGAAGAAAATATCCTTTTAAAAGTAAGATACCATAAGAAGTCTATATTTTCACTTGAAATTCACATATAAGAAATTATTTTTGAACATGCTCTAATTTTTTCTAATTATGCATGGAAAGAAAAGGTCCCCATGCAACACACCTATATAATAATACAAGTTGGAGAAGACTGCAAAAAAGTTTCCTTTTAATCTCCTACACCAAAATTTGTTTTCTATTGCTATTAATTCCTAGAGCAAATAGAGCTTGCATAACACTTAAAATCCTTTTAGCAATAAGGGTATTACAACTATAATTACTAGAAAATTTAAGTTTCAAATATTTATAAGATTGACAAGTATCAATTCTTTTTTTCTAAGAAAAAATTATAATGTCTATTTCTAGTAACTTAAAATTTTTTGGAACTTAAAATTTTTCAGAACTTAAAGTTTTTTGGAACTTAAAATTTTTAGAAACTTAAAATTTTTTGGAACTTAAAATTTTTAGAAACTTAAAATTTTTTTAGAACTTAAAATTTTTTGCGAAATTAAAATTTTTTGGAACTTCAAATTTTTGATTTTTTAGGAACTTAAACTTTTTTGGAACTTAAATTGTTTAGGAACTTAAAATTTTTGATGAGATCTTGTGTGTTAAGGAAAAGAATGGGAATGCTAAGAGAAATACTGTAGAAATTATTAAACAGAAAGTAATAAAAAGCTCAAAGCATTGCACAATGTATGTTGTTACACAAAATGTTTTTGGGGACTTGCACCCTTGATGGGACACGATATTGCATGGGCTGCGATATCATGTACACGATATCGTGGTGTGCCATCATATCTATAAATAAGAGGCGGCTCTCCCTTGTTTTCCATCCTAGGCTTAGACCGTAGTGAAACTCTGGTAGTTTGATCTCTCCAGAGATAGAATATTTTCCATGAGCCTGCAGTAGGAACTCCAAAGTGAACAGATCTTTATTTGAGTAGACATTGTACCTGAACATAAGTTTGTGTACAACAATAAAGACAAACTTCTTGGATAAACCTTGTAGTGCATGGAATAGGCTAAATAGGATTTTATTTATTGTTATTTACTGTTTACCATTTAAATGCTTTATTAGTTGTTAAATCTCTCTCAATCCTTCTCTCCTAGTTAAGTGCCTTAGTACGACCTCTTCGAGCACGTGCGTTACATGTGGTGATCCCAGCAACAACTAGCATTTGGTAACCACGGTTGCATTGGTTCAGGGTGTGAATGGTAAGTGGGAACAGATGTTGACGCTAGGTTAATTCAGACTTAGTTAGTTAGTTAGAGTTAGTTAATTAGTCTCTTCAATCATTTACCTTCTCAGCATAGGAGATAAAATAGAAAAAACTATAAAAATCACATACCTCAGACTTACTCAATCATACACCATGAAAAATACAAGTAAGTCTGGGAAGACAACGAATAATTAACCTTAAGTGTTCCATGAGGCGTGTAGGCACTTCGTCTGTGGAGTTCAACCGAATCGTGCATGTTACGCTCGTATTCGTATGGTTGAGTGTAGGGATACCTCGCCACTCATCATTGGCGCCGTTGCCGAGGACTAAGTGTTTGTGCGCTAAGTAGAACATAGGAAATTACTCACATTGTTGGGAGCCTAAACGAACCTTAGGGTTAATTAAATGAAAATTATATAACAATTAAATAGCACACCAATAAGACACAATGTCTTCTTCTTCTTCTCCCAAGAGCAATACACCACCTAGGGATCATACGAAAAATAGTTAGCAATCCAAAACACATAACCAAAATCCGCCAGTTCCTCAGCAATACCAAGTGGTATATACTCATCCTGATTAGTACATACCAGATTTTACTTTTATCCTCCATCAAGATGAATAGATGTGCTGGAGAGACTTGCAAGGTAACATAGTGTTACCTCTAGATCGTGCATTCCCCAACATGCTTCTTCATGCTTTGGCACAGATAAGGATGATGGAATTATATGCTGAATACGTTGCGGTAGATTTTAACACAAGGGATTACTATCCTACAGCTGCACAACATATAAGGGAATCAAGGCAGGAGAGCCAACATACACTGTTGAAGGGTAAAGAGGTCCCGCACGTCCTAAGTCAAATCAGAGATGGTGAACCACTCATAATGGGTTCTCTATAGAAAGATGTTCTTCCTCTTAACGAAAATGATTAGGTGGGGTATCAGAACCTATGCTCCACGATACACAACCCTGGTTCTGATCCCCGTGAACACCAACTATTCACTAAGGAAATAACAACACATGACAAGGATGAGCACTCAGATCGCCATCACGATCGGGGCCTAAGCCACAGAAGAGAAGGTAGGAAACATCATCATGATGATGGTTCTCCTTCTTCGTTCCCTTCTTCACATCACTCACCCTCTCCTTCCACATTTGGGCATAGCCATCAAGAGCATAAAAATGAGGATAGAGGTAGGCAAAATGAGAGATCTCGATGAGAAAGTTGAGAGAGAGGACAAGGGAAGGAACGAAGGGAAAGTAGGGAACAACGTAGGCACCATAGATGTCATGAAAGAGATGATTATGACAAGCCCCTAATTGCCACCCAAAGCATGTTGAATATAATGGAGGTAGTGAGAATACTAACAAGGCATTTAAAAGATAGTTGGATCAAGTGCTTAGAAATGAACAATATCTCATGCTTTGAAGGGGGATACAACGCAGATCCGCAAAATCATTTATAGGCATTTCATGATGCCTTTGCCTTGCAAAACATAGAAAATGAGTGGAAAAAACTAAAGTTGTTTCCTAGGACACTCATCAAGGAAGTAGAGAGTTGGTACCAGTCCTTAGAACCAGAAACCATTAGGAGGTGGAGTACGATGTTAGAACTCTTCAACAATAAATATCAAACGTACTCCAGGGTGTCTAACTTGCATAAGAAGATCCAAGGATGGAAGCAAGGTAATCATGAACCCTTGGATGCTACCATGGGCCGCTACTATGCATTGTTACATCGTTGCCTAGGCCATGGTTACGTACAGTGGGATCAACTCCACCACATCGTAGATGGGCTAAGGTATGAAACTAGGAGAACCCTTGGGACTTATGCCCAAGGGAGATTATCAGAACTTAGATCCCATGAGATCCATCAATTTTTGGAACAAGTAGCCAAAGAAGAAGGGGAACTACGAAAAAGGGAAAGTGTAGAAGAATACAATCATGATCCCTCTCTTCAAAAGAAGGGAGTGAAATTCTACAATGAAGAGGATGAGTCACCACTCAAAGAGTTGGTGAACAGAAAAACCTTCCCTCTTCAGAAGCTAACAACAGAAGTATCGACTAAGGTAGATGAAGTATGGAGCCCCTTAGACAGTAAAATTGAAACTATCCTAAAAATTGTAGAAGAGTCTAAGGAGGAACGAAGTAGTGACAAGAACAAGACAAAGCAGAGAGATTCAGGCCCTACATGTGACAAGGGTAAGGGGAAAATAACTATCTTTGATGAGGTTGTGAATTTGGACATAGAGAATGACAATGGATGTGAGATCTGCCAATATGACCATCCCAAGGGATGTTGTCCAATCATCTCACATCTACAAGAGTCTGGGGTGTATGCACTAAACCTGAGACCTAACAAATGGTAGACACCCCACAGGTTACCTTATCCCCAAGGTAACCTAAGACAATTCCACCAACCGTTGATGTACTATCCAAGTGGAACTCCACCACAACCCATCGAACAACATCAGTAGTGGCAATACCCATAGTCATGGGGGATGCCACCACTGAAACAATAGTACCCTTACCGGAAGCTAGACCCATATGGATACTACGTGCAGCAGCCGATTTCTCCAAGTGACTCCATGGGTCATACAGCTTTCCAACATCACTACCAAGTTCAGGAGTACTTTAGAAGGACTCCTTCTCCTTCGGGAGATGCTCCATATCCATGCCATCCTCCTACTCCATCTACACCTCTTCCACCGGTAGTTCCCATACCTCCTGCTCCAACAATGCAAGGGGAACTCCCCACTCAACTGCAACAACATAATGCTATGAGAGCTGTAAACATTCAACCCCTTATTGGTTTTGACAACCATAAAAAGAGAAGACCTTTCTTCAAAACCAAAAGCCCAAAAAAGCTCTCACAACAACAAGCGATTGAGTCTAGGTATGCTCCTCCAACATACAAGGCTTCGGAGCACCCTTTAGTCCAACAATAGAGCTTCACGCATACGGTTATGTTAACACATACCATAACTGACTAGATCAAGGTAGGCCACCTTCCTAGGAAACTATCTGACCCTGGAAGTCCCTTAATCTATCTACAAATCATTGAGAACGAACCACATAAGGCTCTTCTTGACTTAGGTTCTAGAGACAACTTAATATCACAAGAAATGTATCAAGCATGGAACCTGCCCCAACTCAAGAAGAGCAACATTCAACTAGAGCTGGCGGACCAGTCCATCACCATTCCTTTGGGATTGGTGGAGGAAATCATCACCACTGTGTGTGGTTGGTCATACCCAGCAGATTTCCTGGTGATTGAAGTTAACAACAACGAAGGGGACTTCCAAATTATAATGGGAAGGGCATGGTTAAGAATAATAGACGCATGCCTAGGGATCCGCGATCTTTCCTTGGAGATATCTAAGGTAAACATTTATGGAAAGATTGAGAAGAAGAAAGTTCCATGCATCACATACAGTGATTCATCGGGTGATGACATGGAGGAATGCACCACATCTCCTCCATGCAATAGGTGTGCCCTTGAAACTGTGAGATAAAGATTCCTATATGTAGTAGCCACACAACAAGTAGTAGACACCCCGTGGTTGATAGCTACTAGAAAGAGCAATCGACAAACATGCATGGAACGAATTGGGGAAATAACCCATGTCATCAATGAAGGCATAGACACCTTGGAATATGAGCATCACCAACTTTCACCCTTTAATCTAAGAACATCAATTGGGAGAAGTTGGGCACTTCTACGAAATTCAAACAAATGCTCATTGTTTCAGATATCTCCCTTGCAATTTAGTCATGGGGGAGATGGCCACCTAAGCTAATCATTTGGGGCCCTCAGTTATTTTTAGTTTTTGTTTTACACGTTTTTGTTTTACACATTTTTCCTTTAAGTTTTTGTTTTACACATTTTTGTTTTGCACGTTTTTATTTTACACGTTTTTGTTTTACACTTTTTTTATACGTTTTTATCTTACACATTTTTTTTTTACAACTTTTTTTTTTACGCATTTTTTTTTTACAAATTTCTTTAACTTTTCTTGTTTTTGTTTTTCAACATCGTTATACTTTTTCATTTTGTGTGTGTGTGTGTGTGTGTGTGTTATCCACCCTGTAAGTTTGTCATTCAGTAAGTGTTCTTCATGATGGTATGAACTATTTTCATATTGATTGCTAATGTTTGGTTTTTACCTTTAAGTCATGATGTTGATACTAAGGTATGCTTCTTTTGATATAGCAGGCAATGAGTTCACTTCATCCATCCACCCACTAGTTTCTATGGTCTCTCTCAGCTTGGAAATGTACAGTCCTTTTCTAATAAGAAAATTAATGAATCAGTGACTGAGCATTTCTCAAACTAAGGAAGGACTCAAGGACTGCAAAGGGTGTGACTTCAAGGGAACTTAATGCATTTGTGTTGGCCATTCTCTTGGGTGCTTGGATGTTTTCTTCTTAAGTTTTCTTGTTGCTTCGACGTCACCCAATCATCGGGAAGCTGAATAATAAAAATAATAAAGTCTTTGCATGGTGTGGTTCTCATGCATAAACACATAAAACATACAACAAGAAAAAGAGGGAAAAAGGAAAAAAAAGGGGAAAAGAAGAGAAAGAGTGAGAATTAAAAGCACATCCCTTAGACGGAATAATCATTTGGGCTACAAGCACTGGTTATGGAACTCAAAATAAAAATGTTCCCTCTAACTAAGACCCTTCTTGCTTCCCATTCTCTCCTCATTTGTTTCGTCGGAATGGTGGTGGCTCTTTGGGAAGGCATTCTTGTTACTTCAAGAGGATGGATTAGCTGAATGCATTGATGCAAAGTCACTGGATGTGGTTGGTTTGAGGCCAGAGTTGGAATGAGATTTACTAAGTTACATTAATCATGAACTTCACAAGGGGTTGTACATCACCTTGTTCTTGGAATTCCATTCTATTTTCTTCTCTCCATCCTTCTCTTCATTGTTCACCTCATTGCCAGTTATATCATTAGTGTATATTTTAGTTGAAGCATTGTTTTCTTTTTGGTAAATTATTGTGGTTAAGAATTTAACTCTTGTTCCAAATGACATTCCCAAAGCCTACGAACTATTTGAATGTGGGTTTGTCAGGGCATTAAGGGCATGAGCTTACTTTGGGGAGGACCCACTGACACCCCTATTTGGTACATCCATTAAATTATTTTCCTTAACATTTTTGCAATCTATTTTATTTTGTTCATTTCCATCTTGACATCCATTTCATTGATGTCATAGTTGTCCCTTTTTATCTATCTTTCTTATTCATTTTCTTTCTCTATTCTAATGCTACTAGAGGTTCGCGATTAGTCATGGGGGTATGAGGCCCAATTTTTTTGATTTTCTCCTAACCCCTACACCTTTGGTAGTCACCATTAATACATCTTCAGATCCGCAATCAGCCATACCACAACTCAGCCAATGGACTTACACCAAAGCAAGGTATCAATTGCATTGAAATTCATATACCCTTGCTAATATAAGATTATGTTGTGTGTACAGATGGTAATTGTACTACAATGGATTGGATCTAGAGGGAACACTTCAAATGGAGCGATGCTGAAACAACTATGCAAGGAGCAAGATTGATGGCATGCTTACGAATGGACAACGAAAGGTGCAATCTTGGCATTGGTAGTAGTGACACTTTTTCTCTCTTTCTCTTTCTTAGTTGCCAAATGAGGCTTGATGTCAATGTAATAAGGTGTTCATCCTTGTTGTCATGAACACCAGTTTTGTTGAGTCTTTTAATGATGATCCGTTCACATGTCATCCCATTAGTTCCATTTTGAGTCAATAATCCCATACCTTCCCAATGTTTTATAAGGAACTCAAGGACAAGTTTTCATTTAGTCATGGGGGTATGATGGGATGCGATATCGCATGGGCCGTGATATCGTGTACGCGATATCATGGCCGTTGCGATATCGCATCCCTCGTGATATCGCGTACGCGATATCGTGGTGCGCTGTCATATCTATAGATAAGAGGTGACTCTTCCTTGTTTTCCATCCTAGGCTTAGAATATAGTGAAACTCTGGTAGTTTGATCTCTCCAGAGATAGAATATTTTCCATGTGCCTGTAGTAGGAACTCCAAAGTGAACGGATCTTTATTTGAGCAGACATTGTACCTGAACACAAGTTTGTGTACGACAATAAAGATAAACTTCTTGGATAAACCTTGTAGTGCATGGAATAGGCTAAATAGGATTTTATTTATTGTTATTTACTATTTACCATTTAAATGCTTTATTAGTTGTTAAATCTCTCTCAACCCTTCTCTCCTAGTTAAGTGCCTCAGTATGATCGCTTCGAGCATGTGCGTTACGTGTGGTGATCCCAACAACAACTAGCGTTTGGTAACCATAGTTGCATTGGTTCAGGGTGTGAATGGTAAGTGGGAATAGATGCTGACACTAGGTTAATTTAGACTTATTTAGTTAGTTAGAGTTAGTTAATTAGTCTCTTCAACCCTTTACCTTCTCAGCATAGGAGATAAAATAGAAAAAACTATAAAAATCACATACCTCAGACTTACTTAATCATACATTGTGAAAAATACTAGTAAGTCTGGGAAGATAATGAATAATTAACCTTAAGTGTTCCATGAGGCGTGTAGGCACTTAGTCTATGGAGTTTGACTAGATCGTGTGTGTTATGGTCGTATTCATATGGTTGAGTGTAGGGGTACCTTGCCACTCATCAACCCCTCATCAATGTATTTAAGTAATGCGGCTAGGTAGCCAAAGCTGTAAAGGCAAGGGAATGAACATGTCAATACATGTATAAATAATGGTCCAAATTCTAAAATTAGAATAACCATTGCTCTAATAATTAAAGCAGGCCCCACTCATCATAGGAAAAATGGGGATGAGATGTTGTACTGACAAAACTATTATAGAACAATATTTGAAAAGCAAATATGAAACTGTTGNATGCCAACCTATTCCATGAAATGGCCAAAATGTGCCAACAG
>MNCI01013368.1:694640-711760 GCA_015680685.1 Gnetum montanum | reverse complement strand
TTTATTGCAAAGTGTTTACTCGTATCATTTTACCTTGTTTAAACATTTGAGGTCTTAACACAAATCTGCTCTCTTTTCTATCTATTTCCATTGAATCTTGCTCTATTTCTAGTTTTCTTGTGAAACTATTTCTTTCTTTGGGAAAAATTAGAAGTAGATTCGCAGAGTTGTGCTCAAATGTTTTTACAAAATTTTATTTGTTACAAGTAGGTATTACAAGGACTACATAGACTAGGCAATTGAACAAAATAGGGACTCTCAACAACTCGTAGTACTTGGAAAAGTTGGCTGAATCTCTTAAAGATAAGTCATTTGTAGTTTACACACAACGCAATCGTTTCATTTTTCACAACCACACACCGCAACAGCACACACACATACTCACATTAACTACTGAGTCTATTTGGAGGTATCTGGGCCTTGTTGTTGCTAGAGACCAGCAAACACCTAAATCCTGTTGCATGTCGCATCCCAAACAGTTGCCACTCATAATAGGTAGCCGAAGTTGCAAAGGTAAGGGAATGAACATGTTAATACATGTATAAATAGGGTTTCAACTTCTAAAATTAGAATAACTGTTGCTCTAATAATTAAAGTAGGCCCCACTCATCATAGGAAAAATGGGGATGAGATGTTGTACTGACAAAACTATTATAGAACAATATTTGAAAAGAAAATATGAAACATTCAACAAATTGAATCTTTTGGCAGAGTTGAAGGGTGTTTAGGGTTTAGGGGATCCCTCATGTTTGAATGGTGGACATGAGGGGTCTAACACCAAAGAATATCATGCATGCAAGCGTTTGGCTAGAAATAGTGACGAACAAAAGTCTTTAATAGCAACGAAGAGATGAGCTGCAACGATGCTATAGAAGAAATAGCCAGAGGTTGTGATGAAACTGAAGAAAGAACCTTCAGAAGAAACCACAACCAAGAAGACTAATGTAAGCAGAGTGGTGGTCAAGACACAGATCAAATAGTAAGAACATGTTATGGTCTTAAAATTTTTAGGACTTAAAATTTTAGGACTTAAAATTTTTTGGATTTAAAATTTTTTGGACTTAAAAGTTTTAGGAACTTAAAATTTTTGAAGTTAAAATTTTTAGGGTACTTAGAATTTTTAGAAACTTAAAATTTTTAGGAACTTAAAAATTTTTTGGAACTTAAAATTTTAGGGGAGGAAGAAATTTTAGGGTACTTAAAATTTTAAATGTTTAGGAACTTAAAATATTTTAGGAACTTAAAATTTTTGATGAGATCTCGTGCATTAAGGAAAAGAATGGGAAGGCTAAGAGAAATACTATAGAAACTGTAAAACAGAAAAATTGTTAAATAGAAAGTAATAGAAAGCTCATAGCATTGCACAATATATGTTGTTACACAAAATGTTTTCAGGGAATTGCACCCCTCATTAGTGTGTTTAGGTAATGCGGCCATGGAGCTAAAGTTGCAAAGGCAAGGGAATGATCATGCCAGTACATGTATAAATAGGGTTTCAACTTCTAAAATTAGAAAAATTGCAACTCTAATAATTAGAGTGGGCCCCACTCATCATAGGCGAGATGGGGGTGGGACATTGTATTGAAAAAACTATTGCAGAATAATATTTCAAGTGCAAAGATGAAACATTCAATAAATTGGATCTTTTGGCAAAGCTGAAGGGTGTATAGGGTTTAGGAGAACCCTCATGTTTAAATGGTGCACATAAGGGGTTTAACACCAAAGAATGTCATGCATGCAAGTGTTTGACTAGAAATAGAAACAAACAAAAGTTTTCAACAACAACAAAGAGATAAGTTGTAACAACGCTGGAGAAGAAATAGCCTGAGGTTGTGATGAAACTGAAGAAAGCACATTCAGAAGAAAACCACAACCAAGAAGACCAATGTAAGTAGAGTGGTGGTCAAGACATGGATCAAATAGTAGAAACATGTCATGGTCCACATAAATCTGCAACATGATCAACACCCGAGGAGAACCTTCAAAAGGATTAATACCTAACCAAAATAGAAAAAAGATATGAAAATGGTTAGAATCCTAAGAACAATAAAAGACACTGTCAAGCAAGGCTCAACAATTTCAAGGTAATGAGATAGAGAGAAATTTTCAGGAACTTAAAATTTTTGATGAAACCAATTTAGTATAGTTTTGAGATTTCATCACAAACTACCAAGGCCAAATTAGGTCTAATCTTAAAAACTTTTTATGTAGCTGGTCTAATGCTAGGATCCAATATGATGTTATGCTGAACTAAACATGGGTCTAAACTTGGCATATCTTCATATGACCAGGAAAAGGCCGTAATATTACCTTGTAAGACTTTGGTGATGTCTTGAGCCTACTAAGGTTCTAATGAGAAACTTAGTTTTAGTGTTTTCTCCTCACCATTATGTTGTGATAGGAACTTTAGCTAAAGAGTCTTTGGTAATGTCACCAACCTCTAGTTTAAGGCTTTTGACTAGGTTTTGAGGCCATTATAAAGGTTTATTTATAGAAGCTATGTAATTGATAAGACTCTCAGGTTTAAGATCTAGGCAATTAGGATCAATGCACCATTCAACATCACTGTGGGGCCCACCTAGGCTCAAAAAAATACTGATTTTCTCCAAGGTGCTCATACTCTAGTCTTGCATATTAACCATAAGCACATTAAGTGGCACCTAGGTAAAAATGAATAAATAATTCAAAAATAATATAAAATACCTTAGTAAATATGTAAACATATGTTATGCAATGCCAAACTAAATGCAAACAAGGTTAACCAAGGCTAGGGGATGTAGGTGAAGACAAATAAGATGGAATAAAGGCTAAATAAAGTCAAAAAAGATCAAAACAAGTTGAGGCATAATGAAATTATGAAGAATAAGGTCAAACATGGTTAACCATGGTTATACTTTTGCTAGTTTTAGGCCTTAGCGGGCCATGTTGTCAATTTAAGGCCTTGGCAAGCCATAGTTACATGTTATCAAATAATGGTCAACGATGGTCAAACCTCATCATTTAACACTAATCAAAGGCTAAACAAGAATTAAAAAATGCCACAATAGAGAAAATAAGGTAGGTATGATGAAACTGAAGTTATGTAGATACTAAATAAGGTCCATTGATGGTAATAAAGTTTAACAATGCATAACAAGGTCAAACCAAGTTAAAGTGAAATACATGTGGTAAAAGATGGTTAAAATTTGTTAAAAAGGATTAGAATTTTCTAGTTTTAGGCCTTAGTAGACCGTGGTATAAGGCTATAAAGTTGAAAAGTGAGTTTGGGCATTCATGGAGGTGATTTTAGGGCTATTTTGGGTCAAGAATGAGGTTTTTATAGGCACCCATGCTAGATCCACATTGGAGCCATGATGGCTAGCGTGGATGGAATGGTTAGATGGTTTTCCAAGTTGATTTTGAGTAATTTTTGATTCTTGATGACTTGTATGGTTAGTGCAGTGGATTGGGGAAGAACATAGATCAATTCTGGCATCAATTTCAACCTTTGGAAACCCCATTGAGGCATGGAATTATCACCTACACTAGAGCAATGTAGGCCAGTTTGGCTCCTAACATCTAGATGATCAAAATTGATGTTCTATGGTATTTCCAAGGTAATGCAGGGTCACACTAATTAAAATTGATCATTTTGGAGGTCAAATATTATAATGGAAATAGGTTTTAGGGTCATATGCCTAGAGCCATGCTGGCTAGAATGGATGAAGTGGTTCTTAGCATGGATGATCTAATTTGGATTATTACAGGGTCAAAACAAGGTGAAATTGTAGTTGAATCAAGGGTTTTGTAATTGTGTGTCCACTTGCTAAGTTTTATGACCCTTTGAAGGGAGTTTGGCATGTAGAATCTTGTTGGGGACCTCACCCAAGCTAGGGCCACATTGGCCAGCATGGCTTCAGTACCCCTCAGCATGGATACTTCTACTTTTTGAACCTAGGGTGGTTTTAGAGGCAATCCAATGAAGATTCCAATTTTTTGGGGTTGTTAGTAGTGATACTTGAAGTTTTAGCTTACAAGTAACTAGGTTTGATTGTTTTTAAAGGTGTGGTATGATTATACCTCCTTAAGCCACATTAGGCAACATTGCTGCAACATGGGTGAGGGGGCCTGATGAGTTTGAATGATAACAAAAGGTCAAAAGCTATCAATTATAATTTGTAGGGTTCTAGACTCTAGTGGGATAAATTTTAAGGCTATTTTAGGTCATGAATTGGATTTTATGGATGACCCCCAAAGTACCCATGTTGGAGCCACATTGGCCAGTGTGGGTGGAGGGCTCCCTAGTGTGGTCATGTTCTTAGACCTAAATGTTGACTTAGATTTCAATAACTCTTAACTAATGGAGGTAAAGGAGAGGTGCAAGCATCATGGAAGTAAGTTGTAAGGTCATTTTGAGATATTAGTAGGTTTTTGTGGATCATCCCCAAGGTACCCATGCTACTCATGCTGGACCCACACTAGCCAGCATGGGTGGAGGATTCCCCAACATGGAAAATGTTACAAATAAAAAACTTAATCACTAGAAAATAAAAAGATCTAGCATAGTAGCCTCAACCTTGAATCCCTAGGGCTTCTAGAAAAATGGAATTCAAGATACCCTAGATGGTTTGGTAGATCACCCAGGAATTACAAAATGTAAAACGAATGATGTAAATAAAAAAAATGTAGATTTGAAAACAAAAAAGAAAAATAAATTGCACAAAAATGAAAATCATAAAACTTTATTTAAAAAAATAAAGAATAAGTTCAAGGATGTATATAAGAGTTGTCTGTGAGAGAGCAAGAGAGGGTTCACTGGGGTGGAAGGTTAGAGTCCATTGAAGCTAATGTAACGTACTCCATGATCTAGATGCTTAGCCACTCCTGATGTTGTCAAATCTCCTCTATTGCTACCTTAGATATGCAAATTTTGTCATGGATTAGGCTTGAAAAAATTAGGGGATTTGGTTGAAAAGATGCTCCACATAGGAAGTTGGAGATCCTAGAAATGTAGTGTAGAGACCAAAAATTTACAAGTCTTAGGGGGTAACAGGGCTACAGGGGTTCCACACTGGGAGGCTACAAGAGGTTTCATTTTGTAAGTGTGGAAAGAACTAATGAAGGCCAAAATTGTCATGTGCTCAAACATTCCAAAGTGTGAAACCTAAAAAGGGTGTTGAGATTTTGGTTTTATAGGTTTTGGGCCATGAAATGGGTTGTAAATTAGCTACAATTTTTTTTGTAATTTGGCTGAAAAATTACCACAAATTTCTACCATGTACAGGAAAGATGGGTGTCCAAATTTAGGGGTTACCATATACAGTAAGTGTCAAACCCCCATGGCCATTCGATTTACTATAAATAGTAATAAGGGCACACCATCCACGTTGGCCTTATTCTTCCATGTTGAGCCTTTTGCCATTCTAGCTAGAGTGGTTGGCCAACCTTGAAGTCAACAGAGTGTAGAAACCTTGATCATGTTGCTTCCACGCTAGGGACATGTAGTTTCTACATTAGGGGTGGAGCCTGAACACTAGGTGCATGTAGTTTCTATGCTGGGAGTGGAGCCTCCACGTTGGGGTGAACCATCCACACTGAGGGATAAAGTTTCTACTCTAGGGAGGAAGGTTTCTATGCTAAGGGAGAAGGTTGTACCCCTCCACAATGGGGGTAGGTGAGGTTTACCTCATGTAGGTGTTTCCAGCGTAGAAGAGTGTATTACCCCCATAAAACCCATTAAATTACCATTTTTGGCATCCTAGAAGGAATTTTCAACTCCCCAAGCCTAAATATAGACATTAGGTAACTTTTTTCACTTGGTAAATGAGGATTTGACCACTTATGAGGTATTTTTATCCACAAAAGTATGAAATATGTGAGATTGCCCATCGTGGATTATAATCTTCACATTAACAATGAAGTTTTACCTTAGGTTTCATGGGGTGAAGGCTACATAGTAAAAATCAATTACAACATGAAAATTTTCATGGTGTTTTAATGGTCCCTCTTTGTTGGTATTTGGAGGATTTAATCAAGAGGCACTAACAAAGAATACAAAACACCACTATAGGTCTATCATTGATGTTCTTTCTTTGTGCTTGATTTGATCATGTTGAACCATGTCGAAGAGTGCTTGTGATGATGGGATAAGGCTATGATGATGAGATGGTAATGAGGTCATAGAAAAATAATCATGAAGGCTAACAATGCATTCCAAATGTTGACATCATGGCTATAGCATGGTATAGACATGTCTTGAAGTGTTGGTCACTCGACAAATGTGTTTGAGGACCTAATCACTTCATTGCAAGATTTCCTCAGCCATTAGGATTTGAGGTTACATTGGCCATCTAACTTCTTAGTAGTTTGCTTTTCCCCTTTTTTGTGGATTGAAACCTTCAGTGGGTTTCTCTGCCAAGGCTTGTTAGATTTGGTTTTCCCATTGAGTGAGTTGTGTTACACTCAATGGACTTGAAGGTTTTCCCATCAAACATAATGTGTTATGATTGATAGACTTAATGGTTTTTCCACTGAATGAGCTACATTACATTCAAGTGAACTTGGGGATTGAGCATGATGAAGAGATGTCATATGGCCATAGTGCATGAGTGGCAATCATAGGTCAACATTGTTTTGTAAGGTATGGAAGGCTATAATGAGGTTATGATGTTGGGCTCAAGGAGTAGTGCTAGATGAAGGGAAATGGTACAAGCACTCTTGACACAACAAGATAAAATTACCAAATCTTACACATTGAGCTCATGTGGTGACTTGTTGCCATAATGAGTGACACCTTTGTGATGGCTTCAGGTTTCATCTTGCAAACACAACTCTAAGAGAACAAGAAAATGAGGCAAAAGGAGCATGTTATATCAATACAATGCATAAAGGCCACATAGAATGACAAACCAAGATATCTAGATCATCAATGTTGCTAGTTTAAGGCTATGGTAGGCCATGATACTAGTTTAAGGCCTTGGTAGTTTGAGGTGTCAGTTTAAGGTCATAGAGGACCATGGAATTAGTTTAAGACCCTGGTAGTTGATATTGCCAATTTAAGGCCTCAATAAGTCATGGTGTTACTAGTTTTAGTTAGTAGGCCATGTTACTAGTTTAAGGTCTTGGCAAGTCATGGTAAAGTAGGCTTACTTATTGATGGTCGTTGATGTCATGGCTTTTGCAAGCTACATGTAGGTCACATGTAATAAGGTTTTAGATAGGAATGATTAACTAGATTGGATACCTTATTCCTATCCATGTTGGCTATCTTGAATGCTTCGTTATCATAGGATTTGGTGATAAGGAAGAATCCTTTCAAGTTGACCGAGAATTTATCTACATGCTCATGGATGTCTTTACAGACTAGGTCATCATCCTTGATCTTACACTTGGTCAAGTTACAGTGGTGCTATCATTTCTACCTCCCTTGGTAGTGCTCAGTGTGAGAAATTACTTGCATATGTTGCTCCTTCACTGAGTTCAGGTTTGCTGTCTATAGCTCCTTGCTTTTCTCATCATTGATGAAGTTGATCAAGGCCACCAAAAGTGATGGTACATGCAATTAAAGAGGTAAAAAAACTTCAAAACCATAAACCAAGCTATAAGATGTTACACCAATTTTCATACAATAAGTTATACGATAGGCCCAAAGTGCATGGACAAGTTGCTCATGCACTTGCACTTGATGTTATTGAACATCTTTTGAGCAAGTTAATGATGGCCATATTACTTGCTGCTACTTGTCCATTGGCTTAAGAGTAATAAGGCAATGAGAAAGAATTCCTAATTCCTAGGTTGTGATAGAAATATTTTGTTTCTTAGCTACTAAATTGTGGTCCACTATCTATAACTATGATTATGGGTATGCCAAAATGGGCTACAAGTTTATCTAGGATAAATTTAGAAACTTGGTTAGACATAATCTTCCTTAGGGGGATAGCCTCAACCCACTTAGTAAAGTATTCAATTGTAGTAATTATGGAGCTACACCCTAGTAAATACTTAGGCATTATAGGTAGATCTAATGATATCCAATCACTATCATTGAAGTAACCAAGTTATCTGAGTTATGTGCAACTCAGTTGGTGGTACATGTATAAGGTTGCTATGCCATTAGCACATGTCATAGTGCTTAACCTTCTATAGGCAATCACTCTCCATATAGGACCAATAATACCCTAACCATATAATCTTAGTAGCCATATCTCTAGGTCATATATGTCTCCCATAAAGACTCTTGTGAACTTCCTCTAGGATTGTTTTGGCTTTGGGTTTACCTAAGCACTTTAGCAATATGCCATCATAGGACCATTGACATAATGTGTTATCACTGACAATGACATACTATTTTGATTGTTTATGTACAACATCCTCTTGAGTAGTAGGAAGACCTTGTGAAGATTCACCATGGATAAGGTAAAATTTGATATAATCATACTATTCCCTAGTAGGATCAATATGAACTACAAACACAAAGGTATTCTCAGTGCTTTGTGTGATTAGAATAGCTTAGTCCATAGTTTAGGTGGAAAACCTACTAAACACATCTAGGATCACATTGAGGGCTAACGTTGCAATGGCATTAGCTATTGCATTCTTGTTTCTAGGTAAGTGCTAGATATCAACACCTATAAATTGTTGCAACAACTATTTTCCTAGGTCATAGTAAGGTTGTAAATGTTTGCCTTATGTGCATAGACCTTGGTTACTTGGTTAACCATAATTTGTGAATCACCTTTGATTGTTAAGAATCTAATTCCTAGGTCATGAGCTACAAGCATTCCTCTAATCAAACCCCCATACTTCGCTATGTTGTTGGTACATGGAAACTCAAAACAATAGGTGAAGGTTAGATTGCACTAGATGGAAATGTTATGATGCTAGAAACACTGGCGCCATGGGTAGTTGAAGCTCCATCTAAGTGCATGACCACATCATAACCCTCAGGCACTTAGCTAACAATGTTAATGTGCTCATTAGGGAACTTAGGATCTATGGACACTTGGTCATGAATAGGTGTTACTATGAGTTGTATAGCTATAGCTTGACTTTTTGTTAAGGATTGAAATATGTAATGATGGTCAAAATTTGTGGTTATGAATTTCCATCAAGCTATTCAACTACTTTTGTAGATATTGGTTGTTATAGCTCTAAGAACATTATCTTTGCAAATGACGTTGAATTGGCTCTTGAAGAGGTAGTGTCTCCACTTCTTCAATGAGAAGACTAATGCAAGATAATACTTCTTCACTTCAATGTATCAGGTCTCATGGGCAACTAAAGCATGGCTAAGGCAGTACACTTGCATTTCTACTCCATCATCATGTTTTTAATAAAGTAGAGAGGCAATGGACATGTTGGAGATGGTAAGGTAGATATAAAGTGGTTTAACCTCTTGTGGGGGATAGATCATTGGTAGTTGCACCAACTCTTGCTTAAGGTTTTCAAAGGCTTCTTGGCATTGAGCCATCCATTCATAGTGAACCCCTTTGTTAAGAAAGTGTTGCATAGATTGTAACTTATCTATAAGCCTAGTGATAAACCTATGAATAATTGTAATCTACCTTGTAATCTTCAAAGCTCCTTAAGGTTAGTAGGCACTACTAATTTGGATATGGCCTTAACCTTATTAGGATTGACATGTATCCCTACTTTAGATACTACAAAGCCAAGCATCTTATCAGTCTTAATACCAAAAATACATTTCTTGGGATTGAGCCTAAGCTCCTACTTAAGACATAGTTTAAGCACAAAATCTAGGTCATTAGCATGGTTATCAGCCACTTTGGACTTAACAACTATATTGTCCATGTAATTGTTGAGCAAACCTAGTAGGTAATCATGAAAGGTATAGTTCATGGCTTGTTGATAGGTTGCCCCTACATTCTTAAGGCCAAAGGACATCATAGCATGGCAAAAGGCACCCAAACGGGTCATGAAGGTTATGCTAAGTTGATGCTCTTGGTTGATCCTAATCTAGTTATATTCCAAAAATCCACCCATAAAGGATAACAAGGCATGTCTAGTCGTAGTATTGATAAGTTGATCAATACTAGGCAAAGGAAAGTCATCCTTACTAGTTTTCTTATTTAGGTCTCAAAAATCGACGCAAATATGGATACTCCCATGTTTCTTAGGGAATACCACTATGTTGGATACTAATTCTACATAGTCATCAGCTTGGATGAAACTTAGTAGAGTTTTGAGATGTTATCACAAACTACCAAGGCTAAATTAGGTCTAATCTTGCACACTTTTTGCTTAATTGGTGTAATGTTAGGATCTAATATGATGTTGTGTTGGATTAAACATGGATCTAGACCTAGAATATCCTCACATGATCAAGAAAATGCCTTAATGTTGCCTTGTAGGACCTTAGTGATGTCTTAAGCCTATTGAGGTTATAGTAAGGAAGTAATTTTTAGTGTTTTCTTCACACCACTATATGTTGTGTTAAGAACCTCAACTAGGGGATCTTTGGTTATGTCTCCTACCTCTAGGTTGAGGGTTTTAACTAGGATTTTAGGCCATTCTAGAGGTTTCTCTATTAAGGCTATGTGGTTGACAAGACTTTCTAGCCCAAGATCTAGGCAATCAGGGTTGATACACCATTGAACATCACGTGATGCCCACTTAGGTTCAAAAGTAGATTGATCTACTCCCAGGCACTTGTACTTTAATCTTGCATGTCAACCAAAAGTCTATTAAGTGGCACCTGGGTAGAAGTGGATAAAAAATGCTAGAATACTATAAAATTATGCAAATATAGGTAATTCTAAAGCAAACAAGGTCATCCAAGGCTATAAATAAAGTGAAAATGAGAAAAAACATTGTAGTAGGGGCTAAGTAAAAGTGAACCAAAGGGAAGTACGAGGAATAAGGCTACATGTGGTCAACAAAGGTCATAGTTTTGCCAATTTTAGACCTTAGTGGGCCATGATGATAGTTTAAGGCCTTAGTAGGCCATGGTCACATGGTGCCAAATGGTGGTTAGAAAAGGTCAAACCCTACTATTTTATACCAATCAGAGGATAAAAAAGGTTGTATAAGGCTATAATAAAGAAAATAAAGAAAATATGACACTACATAAAGGCCATACTAGATTAAGAAGATCAACAATGCAACACAAGGTCAAAAACATGTCGAAACATTACATAATAAGAAAAAATCAAGCATAACACTACAAACAGTGAAAATTGGCTAATATAGGTAAAAAAGGGTTAGGTTTTTCTAGTTTTAAGCCTTAGAAAGCCATGTTTTATGGTTACAAGGTTTTTAGGTAGGTTTGGACATCAATCGAGACTATTTCTAGCCTATTTAGACTTGAACAACAATGGTTTTGAGGCTTTCATGTTGGAACCCCCCCTTATTTCCACACTGGGTAGCATGGAAAGGATGTTTTCCAACATGGAAGAAACATCTAGATATTTTCCTAACCTTTTTTGGGCCAGTTTCTAACTCCTGAATGGTTACATGTTTGTGTAGTTCGTTGGGGAAGGGAATGGGGTAGTTTTGGCATTGGTTTCAACCCCTAGGACCACTTTTTGAAGCCTAAAAACATCTTTCATGCTAGATTGATGTTGGGTAGCATGGTTCCAACATGGAAACTAAGAAAAATTAATTTTAGAACAACTAAAAGGTCAAAATTAGGGTCCCAGGGCCTTTCCAAGGCAACATAGATTAAATCTATCAAAATTAAGCACTTTGAAGGTCGATAAAGGTTAAAAAGTAGGTTTTGGAGCTTAATGCCCTTGTTTCCATGCTAGCCAACATGGATGGGAGGGGGCTCAGTGTGAAGGATAAAAATCCAAGATAAAATAGGATCAAACAAAGCCAAACTAACTACTAGAACTGATATTTAGGCGTTGTGCATCTCATAGATTTGTTTTGAGAACATTTGAGTTAGGTTTGAGTGCCAACATAAGTTGAAATTGCTTTTCCCCCTTCTCCATGTTGAGCATGCTAGCCCCAATATGGAAGAATGGGTCTGAACTTGTTCTATTGTTTTGGAATGGTTTGGGAGCACATTGACTAGGTTTCGTGGCTCTTAGAGCTATAGATCATAATTTTCCAAGTTTCTAGCTAATTTTGATAATGTTTGGAGGTTGTATGATGGCATCTAAGGTTTCACCCCTTGTTTCCATGTTGAGGGAGTTATTCTAGCATGGAATATTATGTTGGATGAGTTTTGAAGGTTAAAATAAGATTGAATGAGCTTGAGCCTAAGGCTATGAAGTCCTAGGCCTCTTTGGTGTATATTTTTAGACTTTGGGAGTGTCGATCTATTACCAAAAGTGGAAAGGTAGCTCTTCTAAGCTATTTCCACACTACCTAGCATGGAAGAAGCCTTGTCCATCATGGATGAATCAAGAATCCTTGATTTAGGATAGTTTGGATCATAGTAAACTATGCATGTCAACTCCTAGAGTTGCTAGGATTCAGGACTAGGGTTTCAGGTCAAAATTTGGTAGTCTTGGGTGTTCCTAAGTGTTTTTTGAGCATAGTCCCTTTTTCTCACCCTAGGGATGAGGTGCTAAGTGTGGATCCAACTAGTAAGATTAAGGAGAATAGCTTTTGGTTACTTGGAATAAATTTTTCAATGTTTGAGGGCTCTAGAAGGTGTAAACATGGTCTGAGGATGCATACAAAGTTGTCTGCTATATGTTTGAGGTGTCTAATGGTCCTTTCAGAGTCATCCTCATGTTACCTCCTATTTCCATGCTAGCAAACATGGAAGAGGTGGCTTGTAGTGTGAAAGAAATAAGGGACTTTATTTTTTCCTATTTTTTATCACTTTTGGCTATGCTTGTGGATCTCCAGGGTTTCTAGTATTAATTGTTGATGCCTAGGGTTAAAATTTAATCATTTCAAGGGTTGTTAGATGGTTTTTGGGCTTCATCCCATTCATCTGTGCTAGGGTTAGGATGCTTAGTGTGGATGGGATTCTCCTCAGTGTAGAGAATCCAAGGGGGCAAGCTTGAGCTATTTTAGTTAACTTCCAAAACTCTAGTGGCTTTTAGAAGGGTTAGGTTGCTTCTAGAAGTTAGTTTCTATGCAAACTTCAATAGTTTTAGCTTCACCTCCTACATCCATGATGGGGCTAGGATGCTTAGAATGGATGAGGTCCTTCCCAACATGGAAGAATCTTAGGGGGTTGATTTTATTGATTTTTGATATTTTGGTGGCTTTCAAAAGGTGGTTAAGGTTTTGGTGCAAGAACAAGGCATTTTGATGTTATTTTCATGCATTTGGGACTTCCCATTGACCTTCCTAGCTACATACAGATTGGTTCCATTCTAGGTAGCATGGAAGAGGCCTCCCCCAACATGGATGAATCAAGAATGTTAGATTTAGACTCATTTGACAACCAATTGACCATGGACGTTACCCTCCAAGGTTACCAATGTCGATGATAGATACTTGGTTTCAAAATCTAGTAGTATAGAGGTTCCTATGTGCTTCATGCATTCATCCTTGCTTCTTCCATACTGGGCATGGTTTCCCTAGTGTAGATGAGAGGGAGATGGCAGGTTTGTGCCATTTTGACTACTATTGGAGCATTTGGAAGCTCCAGAGGATCTTGGCAAGGTTTAAGGGTTACTAGAGTAGGTCATTTGGCTATTTTTGGCCATAAATTAGGTTTTCTTCCATGCCCCATGGGTTTCTGTGTTGGGCATCATGGAGGGGGGGTGTTCACCAATGTGGAATAGCCTATGGGTAAAAAATAAACTTTTTTTAAGGTCAAATTAGGCTATTAGAAGTTGTTAGGGAGTGTTAGGCTTTGAAAAATGGCTACTAGGTAGTCAATTTAGGCATTTTTGATCATCCCCCCATCCATGTAGTCTAGGGCTAGGATGTTTAGTATGGATGAGGTCTCTCTCGAGCATGGAACCACCAAATCCCTAGGTTTCAAACACTTTCTACTAGATTTAATGAGGTTATAGGGCTGCTGGGGGTGATTGGAGGGGTTCTAGGTCATGTGGGCCAACTTTGAGGGTCAAATTTTGGCTAGATGGACACTAGAGGGTAAGTATGGGTGTTACCCCATTGCTCCACATTGGGGAGTGCTACCCCATCATGGAAACCCAAGATGTCTAGCTTTGGCAAAGTTTAACCCCCTTTTGGAGCCTAGGGTTGAAAAAGGTAAATTATAGCTGCTAAAATTGCAAAAGGTTAGGTTTTAGGTGTTTTAGAAGGTAGGAGGCATGTATCCACATTGAGCATGGTATCCCTAGTGTGGATGCATGGGGATTAAGACCTAAACATGATTCTAGGTATCGAAGGGGTTAAAACTCTAGTGTTGATGAAGTTTCCTAGCTAAGAGTAAGGGCGTATGGTGGGGCCCACTACCCAAAATTCAAAATTTTAGAACTTTAAGTTATCTTCCATCAATCTTAGCATGGAGAAGACTTTTTCCCCTTACACTTTAGTGCACTTTGAGTTCTAGTGAACTCAGTTGGAAACAAGGGTTTAGAGGTGGGTGTTTGATTTTAGATTGGATTTTTATTGTCAAATATTGTAAGAAACCACCAAAAATTGTCATTCCCATATATAGCACATTGAAGGAGAGACCTAGTAGAGATTTTTATTGCAAACACCATTAATCTTTAGCATGGAATCATCAAATCTCTCTCCTAGCTATCATAGAGCCTCCATCTTTTCCAAGTTTTAGAGTCTCTCAACTTTGGTGTGACCAAGGTGAAGCAATGTGGAGGCAACAACCAGAACCCAAAGATCTAGAGCTAGAGTTAGAGGAAGTAGGCCATTATGAGGAAGTTTTAGAGTGGTTTAGTGCTAGCAATGGTGACTTCAGGCTTGTCATGGATAGCTTCATGAACCTTGAGGCAAAGGCATCATATCCTTTATTTAGGTCTTGTGCATTTCCAAACTATTATCACAAGAGAAGGTAATTGACATCATGCAAGGGTAGACCTTTAAAAGGGTCCTGATAGAGGGTACTAGAATCAACTAGATGGTTGCTTTGGCTATTGGATCTTAGGAGGAGATTCTCAAACTTCGCAATGATACCTCTACCATAATCCACATGCATTCTACATTTTTTTCAAGTTATTTGAAAAGGTTCGTGGAATTTTTGGTGGTGTGGAGGAATGGATGATGGGTTGCCCAAGACCCAGACCAACTTTTTAAGCCTTCGATAAAGTAGATTTATCTATCCATGTAGGCCCATAACCCACCACATGACATGGATGACTCATTATTTGTCACCACCAAGGATCTTAGTGTAGGTAGTGTGAATCCCCTAATGGCATGGGGGAGGAGCCCCTCATGATTCCAACAAGCATCCTAGAGGTCTAATGGTTACATAGAGAGGCCAAAGGGGTAACCAAGCCTAAGCTCAATAGGCCCATAGAGGAAGCACCACCAACTTTGGAGCAACCCACCAAGAAGAAGCTTAAGTTTAAGCTTAAGACATCATACCAAGTAGTCACAGGTAAGTTTTATCTATGTTTTAGCTATTCTATGTTTTAATATTTATGGTTACATTATGAATTTATTTGCTCATCAATTTTTATATGCTATGGTTGTAGACAAGCATTGGGACATGGTAGCCCAATTGTGCAAAGAAGGCTCCCTTACAATAGTATGAGGTTGAAGGCTTAGTTAATGTAGATATAGATGATCTAGATGCCTTATTTAGTGAGCCAGTGCTTGGCACATCCCCCATCATCATACTAGAGGATGGAGAGGAGGAGCCAAGTATGCACATGTATTAACACTTCTCATTATATCCTATTTTTTTTAGGTTTGGCTTTCATCCTAACCATTTGATGATTGTTATGCTTATAGTAGTTCTTGAGCCACCAGCAAAGGTCCCTACTCCTAAGCTTCATACAAAACCATGGGTAGAGGTCCTAGATAAGGTAGAATTCATTTATGAGATAGCCAAGGACATCATCAACTAGTTGCAATAAGTTACACTTGAGATAGGTAAGAACTTTTTTTCTATGCATTAGTTGTTTAGCTATGTTATAGGTTGTGTTAATGTTATAGCTATCTTAGGTTATAGACTATATTTATGATTGTATTTTGTGTTTATATAGTATCATTTGTAGAGTGGAACCCTAGTTGAGACATGGAGATGACTCCTTGCTAATGCTTCCCTATGATGTATGGAGTGTACCCTTGAAGTTGTATGAAACTACTACTAATCTAGCTTTTTCATGCACAAAACCTTCACGGGAGATGGAGAGGTTTAACAAATTCCTATGAGAGTAGGTTATCACCTTGGGAGAGAAGACTTAGTGGTAGGAGAAGGTGATTAGAGATCTCTAAGAATTTAAGGCCTTTGTGGAAGTCCAAGTGGCTAAATCAGGGAAATTATAGACCAAAGAGATCATGTGGACCTACTACTAGCATGCCATCTAGGAGAAATTGGCACTATCATAGGAGATGGAAGAGTAGAAAATGCAAAGGGATCTCATCTCCCAAAAGGTTGGGGATTGGAAAGATCCTTGCACTTGGGTCCTAGAGTGGGGTAGGACATAAAAGGACCATAAGTGATAGAATAAGGTTGATTAGGAGGCCTACTTAATGTGGCTCAAAGAGGAGTCAGTTGAACAATGTAAGAGAGAGCTATTAATTTAAGAGATCTAGGTAGAGAGTGCCTACTAGCTCTTTGCGAGCACTCTCATGGTGGAGAAATCCCCTACTCCTCAGATTACCATTTTTGTAGGTGAGACTTTTGCAACTACTATTACTCTAGAACCATCCACTTGGACCACAAGAGATAGGACTAGCATCCTCATAGGCATTGATCTTGAGGATATTGACTAGGCCAATATGATAGAGAACCAGATTCTCCATCACTTGGAGAATGGCCTTCAACATCTACTCATGGAAGTCATGGAGCTAGTTCTTCCATAGGTTTGATGTACTTTGTGTTTTAGTTTTAGTTATGTTATGGTTTTTTGTAAGCTATAGTTTTGGTTGTTGGTTTGATTAGTTATTATATTGTTGTATTTTAGGAACTAGGAGACATTAACAACCCCAATAGTGAAGGGGGAGGGGGGAGGGGGGAAGTTGATGCGGTGGATGACCCACCACTTCCTTCTCCAGATGCCCCTTAGCACTCCCCCATCTACCTATTTTAGCTTGTTGGCTATGTGTTTATGTTTTGATGT
>MNCI01013368.1:612150-694547 GCA_015680685.1 Gnetum montanum | reverse complement strand
TAAATGGCTATGTTGATGATTTGGGTTATAAAGGTAAATGACTAAATGTAAATAGAATAAAAGAAATGTTTGCTAATTTTAGGCCATGGTAGGCACAACTTACATTGTTTTACTAGTTTAAGGCCATGGTGGGCCATTTTATGTTATTTTTTGAGTTGCTAGTTTTTAGGCCATGGTAGGCTATGGTTGCACTACCAGTTTAAGGCCATGGTGGGTCCTTGATTTTGAAAAGAAGTTTATATTTTTTGGTAATTTTTTTTGTTTTAAATTTTTTATGATTTTTTAGTTTATATCATGCTAAACAAGTAAAGTAAAGAAAGACATAGAAGCATAATAAATAGAACCACAACTAAAATAAGGTTCTAGGCTATATGTATAAAAATTTGAATAAAATATAGAAAAGCCATAATTGATTAACAAAGAAAAAACTTATGCTAAATGCTTATGGTGCACATGGTTATAAAGGTTACAAGGATTTATCGTGGAAGGAGTAGGGGTGCACATTACTTGTGTAGTCTCTTCCTAATCCTTAAAAGGTTAGAAAACACATAAGATCTATTCTGCACAAGTTTGTAATTACCATCCCTTTCACTAATGATGTTGAAAGTGAGTTCATCCCATAGCACATCCTATTGCCAATCATTGTCATTTTTGTCTTGCTTCTCTCTCTTGGGTTGATGGATTTCATGGCTAGGAGTTTCCTCCTAAATTTCCACTTTAGACCCCTACTCTATGTTTACATTGTTGATAGCTAGGGCAATCGTGTTATCACCATGAATGATAATTTCACCTCCCTCATAAGGAAGGAGAATCTCATGGTGGATAGGTAAAGACATGTCTCATAATTAAGCCAACCAAAGTCTTTCTAGGATAAGGTTAGACCCTGGCATTTCCTGCACCACCAAGAAATAGGTAGGTTTGAGGAATTGCTTCACTACTACAAAGTCCAAGGAGATAGACCTCTCAACAACAACCCTTGGCCCATTGAAGGACTTGAAAGTTGTACTTTTTGTAGGCTATATTTTCTTTGTTGAACCCAAGTGTTCAATGATAGTGCATGGGATGATGTTTGTTGCAACTCCATCATCAACATGTACTCGATGTACCTTAAACTACCCCACTTGAATTGTGATGATAAGAGGAGCCCTAGTCACTTTGCCATTTTAGGTGTTGGCTTTGATTTCACTATCATGAAACACCAATGATGTTGACTTCTCTTCCCTTAGTAAAGAAGGAACCATTATTGCATGGATAGACTCTTCATTAGTAAGGATGTCCTCACTAATGAGGATGGAAGTAAACATCTTGACTAACACCTCACAATGTATGACAGAAGTCATGATCAGGTCATACCAGCATAGAGTTATGTTATTTTTCTTAAGGGACTATCTAACTTAATCCATCGCACTAAGTTTCTGTCATTGGCCATGGGCTTATCACCTTAGTTGTGCTTTACTTCCTCCATGCATCCCAAAATGTGAACTTCAACCTTAGGTTATTAGGGTCTTTCCTCTTTCTTTTGATTTTGAATTTTAAAATCCTTCTATGGTTTGATGGTTGAGCTAGGCTAGGCAGAGGAGTTTATGGGTATAGATGATATGAGAATGACCTTTGGTGGATTCACTTCCTTTCGTGCCTTAGCTTACTTGTTTTCCTTATTGCTAGGCTTTTGCTTATGCTTCTTCCTTTGCTTGGCTAAAGCTTTTTGGTTGTCATTTGTTGGTTGTGAGAAAGAAGCAGTAGCATTGGCCACCACAAGAGGTCATTGTATGGTCACATCTATTGGTTGGGTTGTAGGTGGTTGAGTTATGTTAGGTTGGAATACTCTAATGAAAAAAGGTTTCACAACAAAAGAACTAGCTCATCCCTATCTCTCATCTTCTATAGGTCATCCTTCAGTGCAAGGTAGAAGTCTATGTCATGACCAGGTAGTTGGTGATAGTGGAAAAAGCAGTCAAACTTAAAATAATTAGGTAGCTATGGGTCATCTTTCATTACTCTAGTGGGGTCTTTGGCTATCTCACATAGTCTATCATGCTTCTTTCAGGAAGCTTCGATCATCTTCTTATATTCAATGTACCCACTTTTGAACAATTGATCTAACAATTTGAATGGCTTCAAAGGTAGGGTAGTATACTTGTTACGGTCCTTCCACTCAAAGTTTGGCTTGGGAGTAGTTGATGCAGTGGCCCTAGAGGTTGATGGTTGGTTATCTTGGTTGTTATTAGGGGCCTTAGATGGGTTGGCCTTTGGCCCCTAGTTAGTAGTCTTGGTATTTTTGGTTACCACTCCTATAGCCATGTTTCTTTGTTTACCCCTCTCCTTATCCTTCCTCATGTGTTGATTTTGTATACTACATAGGTAGGGTTATGGCTAGTCTCCACAACATCCTCTATGTTCTTTGTTTAGGGGAATGCTTAACTAAGGGACTACAGGTCTAGGTAATAAAGATTTGATTTGATAAAGTCATTAATTATCCTCTTAAATATAGTGAAAGGTGTGTTTTAGCTATAGGCTTCAATGTTTCATTAAGCTAACTATTCCATCATTGGATGAACTTCTACATTGGTTCTAGGGATCCCTACTTAACCTTCATCAGTTGGTCAAACGTGGTATTAGGCATCAAGTTATACTTGAAGTGGTTAACAAATTGGACTATCAAGTCCTCAAGAGAGGATAAGGATCCTCTAGGTAAGATGTGGTACTAGTCAAGTGCTTTCCCAATCAAGGACATAGGAAAAATCCTTAGAATAGTGTGTAGCCAAGGTTACAATAGAAAGCACTTAGAGTGAAAGGTAATAAGGTGGGTGTTGTGATCACCTTCTCTGTTATACTTGTTGAATTGAGAAATAGTGATGCTAGGAGGAAGTGACAAGGGTGGGATCATAGTACTGATGGGATCATTTTGATAAAAATTCATAATCTTGACACTTTGGGAAGTAGAGGCTTTGAGCCTCTTCAACTCCTTTGTTGAGTCCTTGATCATTTAGATGGCCTAATCCAAGCCTTGTGGTGCCCTTGTTGGCTATATGATTTGTATATATGGCTATGGTATTTGTTTAGAGTCTTGGGGCCTTGCTATTGGCTATTGTATATAGGGGAGAGGTTATGTTATAGTTGTAGTTAGTAGTAGTGCAAACAAGGAGAAAGATGTTTGTGCTAGTATTTGAGGCATAAATAGGACAAAGGGGATATGTGATCCTTGAGTTACTTTGTGTCCCATGGGAGGCCCCCACATGGATAATTAGTGGATTTGTAATGATCACAACCACCACCAATTGTTGCATAGATCAAGGTCATGTGGCAAAAGGCATAGATAGGCTATAAGTTGTTATGACTAGTGTGGGACCAACCATAGTAGGGTAGGAAGGGGTGGAGGATGGTAGTACCTAATCCATGGAGAAAACAAAGGCATTAGAGGAAGGTGTTGTGGCCTTGGAGGATGTTTGTTGGAACAACCCTCCTAGGATGTTTTCAGGCTCAGATTCTACCCTAAATTCATCCTCCTCTTTCTCTGGTTGCCCATCAAAGTTAGCTTTTGACTTATCTTCATCAATCTCAATGAGGAGGGCTAAGATACTAGTGTAAATGTCATTGAGGAATATTTGGTCACAAGGGGATGGAATATGCTCCTTTTCATTATAATGGATGAGCTCAAATTTCCTCTTGGCTTCTACTTTCACTCGAAGGATCAACATGCTGGACTAGATCTTGGTGCAAATGAGGTTATAGTGTTTTTCAATTTTTGCCAAAAATACATGACTCTAAACCCTAAGCCTCAGGGATTGTTTACATTCAATCATGGTAGGGTCCTTGAGATCATAGCCCCTCATGGCTTGTTGGATAGACCGTTTGTCAGTGAAATTGAAAGGTAATTTAGTGGACTACTGAAAAGACATGGTTATAATGTCAAAAAAGTATTGAGATAGGATATAAAAGGTAAAGCTATGAGTAAATTCCAATAATTAAAATTTAAAAATGATTAAAAGAAGCAATAATGGCTGAAAATAGAATACTTACTATAAATAGTAAGTGGGGAGTAAGGGGGCTTATACCCCTTTATCAAAAATGGAAAGGTAAAAATGGTTGCAACAAACTTCACCCACGTTGGCTTCCAAATTGCCTCTACCTTGGGTGTGGCAAGGGGAAAGGAAGGGGGTGAGATGAGAAGATCTCAAACCTTCCACTTCCAATGTTGGTGAAGGTGGGGAGGTGGGGGGTGTTGGGGACCAAAGTAAAAGGTTGGTATTTTCCATTAGAAATTAGTTTTGTTAAGCTACTGCTTCTCTCAACTAGAAAACATGGGGTTTAGTTGACTTCTAGAAGTTTGATGGCTTTCGAAAGGGTTTCACCACCAATCTTGGAAAACTAAAATAAAATTTGGTAGCCAAAAAGTGGAGGAATGTTATCAAAAATTGCCTTGTATTTTAAAATTCATAGCAGGTATTTTAAGAAATTAAAACACCCAAACACCTACAACTTTCACATTGAGGCTTTTTTTGCAAGGTGACAAGTGGAAACACTGATTTTTAAGAGAACTTCTAAGGTTTTGTTGCAAAAAATCAAAAACTTTCAAATGGTAGGAAATGTTGGCAATGAGTGAGATAGATTTTTGACAAAGAAATCCGGTGGAGGTTCTTCTTCTAGAACCAAAAAACCAGTGCAAATAGAAGAATTGATCACTAGAAAATCAAAAGGTCTAGCATAGCAACCTCAATCTCGAATCCCCAAGGCCTCCAAAAAGATGGGATTCAAGGTGTCTTGGATGATCTGGTAGATCACCCAAGGACTTATGAAATGAAAAATGAATGATGTAAATAACAAGAATGCAGATCTAGAAACCAAAAAGCAAAGTAGATTGCACACAAACTTAAATTCTAAAACTTTATTTAAAAAAATAAAGAATAAGTTTAGGGATGTGTACAAGAGTTGCCCATGAAAGTGTAAGAGGGGGTTCATTGGGGCAAGAGTTCAAAACCTATTGAGGCTTATGTAACACACTTCATAATCTAGATGCTTAGCCACTCTTGATGTTGTTGAATCTCTTCTACTATTGCCTAAGATCTACAATTTTGTTCATGGATTGAGGGTGAGAAAAGTGGGGGATTTGGCTACAAAAATGCTCCATGTTGGGAGTTGGAGATCCCTAAAGTATAGCATAGAGACCAAAAACCCACAATTCTCAGGGGGTAACAAAGGGTGTAATAGGACTATAGGGATTCCACGCTAGGAGGCTATAAGAGACTATGTTTTGCAAGTGTTGCAAGAACTCTTGAAGGTAGAAATTGCTATGTGCTTAAAAATGCCAAAGTGTGGATCCTAAAAAGGGTGTTGGGATTTTGGTTTTATAAGTTTTGGACCATGAAAAGCACTACAATTTGGCTGAAAAATTGCTACAAATTTTTTCCAAGTACAGGTAAGATGGGTGTCCAAGTAAGTGCCAAACCCCCATGGCCATTCCATTTACTATAAATAGTAATAGGGGCACACCATCCACATTGGCCTTATTCCATGCTAGCTAGAGTGGTTGGCCAACCTTGAAGTCAACGAAGTGTAGAAATCTTGATCATGTTGCTTCCATGCTAGGGGCATGAAATTTCTATGTTAGGGGTGGAGCCTCCATGCTGGGGTGAAACTTCCATGCTAATGGGTAAAGTTTTTACACTATGGAGGAAGGTTTTCATGTTGAGGGGGAAGGTTGTACCCCTTCATGCTAGGGGTAGGTGAGGTTTAGCCCTTGTAGGTGCTTCTACTATAGAAAAGTGTATTACCCCCATAAATCCCATTAAATTGCCATTTTTAGCATCCCAAAAGAAATTTTTAACTCTTCCAAGCCCAAAAATAGACACTAGGTGAATTTTTTTTCACTTGGGGAATGAGGCTTTAACTACTTATAAGGCATATTTTCAACCTCTAAAGTATGAAATATGTGAGATAGTTCGCCATGGGTTATAATCTTCACATTTACATTGAAGTTTTGCCTTAGGTTTCATGGGGTGAAGGCTACATGGTGAAAATTGGTTACAACATGCAAATTTTTCTGGTGTTTTAGGAAGTGTAGAAAGCACATAACTTGACTTGTTTTCAGTTGGTTCTGGTTGTTAAAGGCTATGGAGAAGTGGTAAGGAAAAAATTTGCAAACTAGGAGGTCAATTTTGGGGTTTTAAGGTTATACCCCATCCATCCATGCTAGGGCCACATTGGCCAACATGGATTGGGTGCCCCTAGCATTGCTCAATCAAATCCAAAGTTTTTTTGACACTTTCAATTGGATTTAACAAGTTTTCAAAGATGTCAAGGGTGTCTAATGAGATTGTAAGCTTTGTTGATCAATTATAGGGTTGAATTGAGGTATGATTAATGCCTATGAGTGTTATACCCCCTTGGGGAATGCTAGATAGCATGGATGAGGTCTTGCTAGCTTGGTTGGCCAAAGTGGTAAGTTGCATGGAGGGTTCTAGCCCTTGTTGAGGCTTGGGGTTCACTAATGTTAACATCAGCTACTAAAAATGGGAAGGGGCTTAAGGTTTCATCATTGTGGGGCATGGGAGGCTAGGACCCGCATTGGATCCATGCTGCCTAGCATGGGTGAGGGGGGTATGAGGTTGAAAAATGTTTGTGTGGGTTTCAAGGGGGTTAAACCCTAGCATAGAGGAGGTTTTTAGGCTTGAAACACACTTTTCTTGGGAGGCACTTGTTGGGGCCCATCCAAATTCAAAATTTTGAACTTTAATTACAACTCACACCATCCTAGCATTGCTTGGACTTTACCCCCTTAGAAATACTAGTGCACCATTATTTTTAGTACATGGTTTTGGCAATGGCAGTTTGAAGTAGGTGCTTAGGTTGAAACTTGGTTTTTATGGTTTTTTTGCCCAAAAATCATCCATAGAATTTATTCTTCTTTTGGTGTAGAGCTCTAAAAAAGATTTGTGCTCATAAAATCCATCAATCCTCATTGTGGTTGCTAAAGGTGCCCCCTTAGGTAGTGTTGCTACCAAGATCCTTGCAGATTTAAGACATTTTTAGGTTTGTTAACTAATGCCATGAAGAAGGGAAGCAGTAGTAAGAACCTTGGTCTAGAAGATGTTGATGTAGTTGTGAGAGGCATCTTCCACCTTCCATGGCCCATGATGAGGTAAGGATCCTTAGAAATCACCCCAAGGTAGGCCATTTCTAGCCATTTTTTATGTGTTCTTGGTTGTTTTTGTTGTTTTCCTAATATGGAAATTGGGTGTTTTTCTAGATTTCGAGTATTGTGGTGGATAAAATTGAATTTTGACAAAATTCCACCCCATTATTTGGTGGGTTTTATGTGTCTTCAGTGTTTCCCAATCATTTAAATTTGGTTTTATGTAGGTTTTAAATTAGGATTTAGTCAATTTTTGTTGTATTTTTTGCTATTTTGGAAAAAAAAGCAATACTAATTTTGAATTTTTTATTAAGCAAGTAATAAGGGTTTTTTAATTTTTGGCTCCATAGGATTTTAATTTAGTGTTTAACTATTAGAACAATGGCTAAACCACTAGATTCAGGTTCACACATAATTCTTCACAAATTTTTTCGTTAGTCAATTCGTAGTGGTTTTGCTGTTTTGTCTGTTTTTATGGTACTTTGTGTACAAAACACGGCTATGAAATTTTAGTTTATTTTTTTAAATTGTGGATTTTTAGTTTTAGATCTTAGGCTTCAAATGGCTATGATTTGATGTAATTTGGGGTTATGGTTAATTTTTAGCAAATTTTTTAGTCAACTATACAATTGTGTTTTCATGCCATTTTTAATTTTTCATGTTAGTTCAAAAATTGTTTTTGAAAAAAAGATAGGGAGTTTTCATGTTTTCAAATTATGGATGCATTGGTCTTAATTTAAGCTTTATAACAATCTTTGAATCACTATATTTGGAGTTATGGTTGATTTTTAATGATTTTTCTTGTAAAGTTATGCAAATTGAGGTTTTAAGGCTTTAGTGGTGTTACCCCTTGAAGATGGGCAGCATTGACATTGGATGATTTTTTTTATTAATGTCCCATGTTCTTAGGGATTCTTGAGGATGTTAGAAGTGGTCTAGAGTTGGTTTCATTAATGTTAATTTTTTAAATATTTTCTATTAATGCCCCATGTTCTTAGGGATTCTTGAAGATGTCAGAAGTGTTCTAAAGTTGGTTTCATTAATGTTAAATTTTTAAAAATTATTTTTTAAACAATGATCTATGGTTTTTTTTCTTAGTTTTGAGTGTAGTTGTGGATTTTGATTAAACTTGGTCAAACTGTTGTATAATGTTTTGATTTTGTTTGAAGTTTGAGGTGATGTTGTTGTATATTAGTTATCATGCTGAAGGTTTATGTAGGATATGTGAAGGTTGATTTTCAAATTTTTGAATAAATTTTGACTAACACCATAGAATCTTTATGGTGGCTAGTTTCACCACTAACTAGGATGTTTGCCAAAATTCCCATGAAATTTGAAGTGTTGTATGGTTGTTTTGCACTTGGTTGTGGTTGTTATTATTTCTAGTTTTTCTATTTTTGTTCTAAGTGTCTAAAATGTGGTTTTAACAATGTGTGTTGCTATTTGCATGTAGGGCCTTCCTTAAGCCCATCTTGGTGGTGCTTGAGCTGGTTGGAATACTTTGCTACATCCACCAACCTAAACCGAATACTTCCCCTACTAACCTAGTATTGGAGTGGGGTTCCTTATGGTTTTGGTTGGGTGCAAGAGAGTTATTAAGATTTCTTTTGCAAAAATTTAGTATGATGATGTGGTCACACTTGTCTGATTATATAGTCGATGACATTGTGGAGACCCTACTGCCTCGATCCTTTAATCTTATTGTTAAGTTCACAGTTGAAGAACCAAAGACCCATGTAGTTAGTTACTAGATAGTAAGGGGACTAGGACCCACCAGCTGTCCCAAATCTAGAACATGCTAGAGCTTTCTCAATATAATGATGAGAACACTTCGATGGTGGCACACTAGGCCCACACACTATTCCAGAATCCTCTTGGCACCATTTATGGTCTAGAGGGACAAGTATGGTTGTGATAGGTTTGTTATAGTTTTGGTTTATTGTTTAAATGTTTTGCCACATCATGTGGTTATGGCTATTATGTTGTAGACATTTTAATTTTAATTTTAAGTTGAAATTTTTGTTATTATGGTTTTATTACAATTTTACAATTTTATGTTATAACTATGGTTTAAGGCTATGTTGTCCATCTTGGTTATAATGCAATAAAAAGGTTGAAATGACTAGGTAATAAGGATGTAGACTAAAATAGAAATAAGTTAAAAGGTTGTTTGCTAGTTTTAGGCCATGGTGGGCTATGTGATGATTGCTAGTTTAAGGCCATGGTGGGTTGCAACAAGAAAAGAAGAATCTTGATCTATTTTATGTTTTATGATTTTTATGGAACTTTCAGTTTTAAAATATTTAACATTTTTCATGTTTAAAGGCTTTAAAAAGGAAAAAGCTTCAAAAGTAAATGGTAAACTAGAGTAAACTTTAGGCCATGATGTTTTTTGCTAGGCCATGGTGGGCCTTGATGTTTTTTCTACTTTTAGGCCATGGTGAGCCCTCACATTTTTGCTAGTTTAAGGCCTTAGTAGGCTATATGATTTTGCAAAGGAAAACATAAGAAATTTTAATGGATTTTTCTAGTTTTAAAGTTTTTATAATGTTTTAGTTTTTAAGAAAAAGAAAAGAAAAGGATTTAAAAGTAAAAATGGAAAAAAAGTAAACTTTAAGCTATGTGTAAATTTAAATTCAACATAAAGAAAATACAGCTAAAGTATAAACTAAGCTACTAGGCTATAAGTAAATATGGTTTCATGGCCATAAGTGCATAGTGTAGGAAGATAGGGGTAGACATCACTTGTGCAAATGTTTCCTAATCTTTGAGAGATTAGGAAATGTATACAATCTATTTTTCACAAGCTAGTATTTCCCATCCCCTTTGCTGATGATGTTAAAGGGAAACTATCCCATAGTGGATCCCCAAGTTCATTTTTGGTCTTGACCTCTTTCATTACCTCGAGCTTTTGAATTTTCTGGCTAATAGCAAGAGTTTCTTCTTGAAACTCTACTTTGGACCCTTAGAAGGACTGCACTATAGCCATGAATAGTTATTTCACCTTCCTTGTAGGGTAGGTAAATTTCTTGGTAGGTAGGTGAAGACACAGCTTGTAATTGAGTTAGCCAAGGCCTTCCTAAGATAAGGTTGAACCTTGGTGTTTCCTCTACAACCAACATGTTTTCTGTTCAAAATCTAAAGAGATAGAGCCTTTGATAGAAACCTGTGATCCATTGAAGGATTTAAAGGCTGATGTTGTTGTGTGTTGCATTTGCTCTATTAGGCCAAAATGCTTAACGATGATATAAGGTATGATATTTGTTGTTGTTCCATTATCTACATGCACCCTATGTACTTTATACTCTTTTATCCTTATCATTATAAAGAGGGGTGCCTTGGTTACCTTACTATTTTTGGGATTAGTATTGATCCCATTGTCACGAAACACTAGTGATGTTGATCTAATTTTCCTAGGTGAAGAGGGTACCATCACTACATGGATGGATTCTTCATTAGCTGGGATGTCCTCACTAATGGGGATGGAGGTTAGCATCTTAACCAATGCTTCGTAGTATGTAGTAGAATTCATAAAAAGATCATATAGGCTAAGGCTTATATTCTTTTGTTTTAGTGAATATTTGTCTTGTTTCATCATGTTGAGCAAGTCTTTGTTGTTGGCCATGAGCTTGTCATCCTTATTTTTCTTAACTTCCTCCATGCATCCCAAGATGCAAACTTCATGTTTTGGTTGTTGTGGCCTAGCCTCTTTTCCCTTTTCTTTGTGTTTGGCATTCTCTTGTGGTTCACTGGTTCAAGTAGCATGAATTGTAGAGGTTATGGGTATGGATGAGATGAGAGTGACCTTTGATGGGCCCACTTCCTTCCATGCCATGGCTTGCATATCATTTTTGTTTTTAGGTTTATGTGTAGGCTTCTTTCATTATTTGGTTGGAGATTTCTTATTGTTATTGGTTTGTTGAGAGGAAGAAGCCATTAAAGTAGCCACCACAGGAGGTCATTGTTTTGTTATGAAGATGGACTCAATTGTAGTGGGAGGGGGAGATACATGGATTATAAAAGGTTCTTTGAGGGGAATTATTCATAACATCCTTATAATAAAAGAGGACCTTTTACTAGTAGAAGTTAAAGGATCCCTTTCATTGTGAGGAGGTACTTGAATCATAAATGATTCCCTCGTAGGCCTCTAATCATTGTTAAGATTGAATGATGCTATGGTATATGGGCCATTGTTGGCATTCAATGGGTCCCTATATACATGCATCGACTATTTTTGAGGCCTAATTGTTTTGGAAGCTTTAAGTACTAGCTCACCCTTGTTTATCATCTTTTGTAGGTCATCTTTTAACACAAGGAAAAGATCAGTATCATGGCTTGGCAACTGATGATAGTAGCAAAATCAATCAATTTTAAACTATCTAGGCATGGGAGGGTCATCTTTGGTTGCATAAGTAGGATCTTTGGTTATCTCACATAGCTTCTAATGCCTCTTTTAGGCATTTTCTATCATTTACTTATATTGTATCCTCCCACTCTTTAATAGTTGATCTAATAGTTCTAATGCTTTTAAGGGTAACCTAGTGTATTTGGTTTAGTCTTTTCACTCAAAGTTGGGCCTTGAAATAGTTAATGTAAAGGCCCCAAACATTGAAAGTTGGTTATTATTATTAGCAAGGGCCTTGGGTTGGTTAGTTCTTGGCCCTTGGTTGATCTTTTTGTTTTCTTTTGCTACAGTGGCCACTACCACATTTTTTTCCTTTCCCTCTTCTTGTTGTTTTGTGCATGTTGATTTTTGTATGCCATGTAGGCAGGGCCATGGATAGCTTCTATAGTATCTTCTATGTTTTTGATTTGGGATAAGGCCTAACTAAGTCATTTTGAATCAAGGTAGTATAATTTTAACTTAATAAATTCATTAATCATCCCCTTGAAGATAGCTATGAGATGTGTTTTCGCTATCAGTTCTAGAATCTCATTGACCTTCATTGGTTGGTCAAGGATTGTATCTAGTTTTAAGTTATACTTGAAATGGTTAATATATTGTGAAATTAGGTCTTCTAGAGAGGATATGGATCCTCTTGCTAAGACACATTACTAGTTTAAGGATTTTCTCATAAGAGACATAGGGAAAATTCACATGATTGTGTGTGGCCAAGCTTGCAATAACAAGCACTCAGAATAAAAGGTTATGAGATGGGAGTTGGGGTAATCCTCATCATTATACTTGGTAAACTGTGGTATGGGGCCACCAAGGGAAGAGTTAGTGGTTAGACCATAGGATTGATGGGATCATCTTGATAGAAATCCATAATTTTAATGGTCTAAGATGTGGAGGCCTTGAGCCTTCTTAACTCTTTGATTAAGTCCTAGATTGTCTAGAAGGCTTGATCCAGTCCTTGGTATTCCCTTGTTGGTTGTGGGATGTTCACAAAAGGTTATGGTCTAAGCTAGGAGGCTTGTATCCTGATGATAAGTTGAAGCACTATGGGAAGAGGTTGGATTATCACAATTGTAGGTGGGCTAAACAAAGAAAAAGAGGTTTGCATTAGTATCTAGGGCCAAAGGGGATGAAAGGATTATGTGATCCTTGGGTCACTTGAGGTCCCATTGTGGGTCCATATGGGTGGAAAATAGGTTAGTAGTGGTCACAATCACTAATGATGGCTGCATAGATAATGGTTATGGTGAAAGACATGACAAAATGGAAGGTTTTTGGACTATGGCACTGATTGTGTTTGGTGTGCTATAATAATGAGTGTTAGCTCAAACATGGTTAGATAGGGAGGGGTTGAGGACTAAATAATTTGTTATGTGAAAGAGGAAAGGGGGGTTGAGGTAGGGATTATGGTCTTTGGGGTTGATTATCAAAAGAGCTCTCCAATGAGATTTTCATGTTTGGACTCAACCTTGAACTCATCCTCTTCCTCTTGCTACTCATCTAAGCTAGCCTTCCCATCCTCATCATCCATCTCAATTAATTAAGATATGATGCATGTGTAGGTTTTAGTTAGGGATATCTTATCATATGGGGAAGGAATGTATTCCTTTACATTGTGATGTATAAGTTCGTACTCCCTCTTGGCTTCTGCTTCCATTCTTGGAATTAGCATGTTGGCTTGAATTTTGGCACAAACAAAATTAGAATGATCTTCATTTATAATTGAAAATTTAGGGCTTCACCCCTAAGCCTAAGTGATTTCCTACACTNATTTCTCATAGGCCTAGCATGGTGGGGGTTTGACACCAAATTATTCCTTTTTCTTGAGTAAAAAGGATNAAATGATTGATTGTTGGAATGACATGTTGATAATGTTAAAGGTTTGACATAAAAAAATGTTTAATTAATAAACAAAATAAAAATTCTAGCAAAAGAAATTTTTAAAATGCTAAAAGTGGTATGATTGTTAAGTTGTTATATNGGTAGCAGAGAAAGTGTTAACAAAGTTTGGAAAAAAGTTTCAAAGGTTTTGAAGTTGTAGGAAAAATTGTCAAAATAGGTAACAAAATTGGACATATACCTTGGGTAGAGGCCCTCCTTCTAGTGCCAAAAAAATGTAACTCCTAAAAAATTTAGTGGAAAACCAAAAATTCTAGTGAAACAACTTTAACCTTGGATCCCAAGGGCCTTCAAAAAATAGGATCTAAGGTGCCCTAGATAGTCTTGCTAATTACCCAAGGAGTTATAGAGTGTCAATGGGGGTAATAAATGAAATTGCAATATAGATATGACAATATATGAACAAAATAATCCAAATTTACCTATCTAGCATAACAATTAGAATTGCAAACTTTATTCTAATAAAAAATGGACTTTAGAGTGTGTACAAGTATGCTTGAGGAAGAAAAATGGGATTTCACTTCATCAGGGGTTTGGAATCTATTGAAACTGGTGGCTTTGGATGCCATAGTTAGCTCAATGATTTGGAGGCTCCACAACTCTTGATGCTGTCAAACCTTTCTGCACTCCTCACTATATTTGCAATCTTGGTGGTGTATGGGGGCTGTTAAGATGTGTGGGGGTTTTGAACTACCAAGAATAGCCATGTTAGGAACCTTAATGCTTAGGTTGCTTAGCATTGGTAAAAAACCACACACACTCTTAGGGGGATATAATAATGGTCATAGTGATTATAGGTCCCATGTTGAGATCACTCCAAAAGCCTTTTATTTGCTATGAATTCTCAAAGCTCTTGAATGTCAAATGCTACAAATCTCAAAAAGGGTGGTACTGTCAAAAGTTGGGAATGTTTCTATGGTGTTGGAGCTTGGTTTTTATAGGCTTTTGGCCATAAATTTGGCTACAAAATTTTGTCTAATTGCTAATAGATTGCTACCACATATAGGTGTTGCAGGTGTCTAAATCCAGTATTGTTTCTATGTATGGTAAGTTTTGATACCCTCATGGTGCCGAAACCATTTTGGTTACCTAAAATAGTAAACATGAATTTTACCCACATTGGCTTCTTCCACCCATGCTGGCTTCTTCCACCAATGCTAGGTCTTCCAATAGCAACATTGAGCTTGTAGAAATCATGTTGAGGGTATGATATCCACACTAGGGTATAACATCCATGTTGAAGCTACAAGAGCCACACTAGAACCATAGGACCACCACTATTTCTAGAGAAATGTTGAAGTGCTAATGTTAAACTAGAGTAATGTTGGGGGTGTAGGAGTTATAACCTAACCCCCCTTCCAACATTGGGCATAGGTGAGGTTACATCACCCCACATGTGCTTCCAACGTAGCAAGGGTTATACCCCCTACAAAACCCATGAAAATGAAAATTTTGATAGTAAAAAAGGCATTTTTAACCCTTCCTCAAGCCTAAATATGTACATAATATGAATTTTTTCACTTGATGGTTGAGACCTTGATCACTTATGAGGCATTTTTCATCCCCAAAAGCTAAAGTATGTGAAATTTCATCTCTTGGATTACAATCTTCACATTTTTCAATGAAGTTTTAGCCTCAGGTTTCATGGGGTTAGGGTTACAATGTAAAAAGATTACATCATGAGTTTTCTTGGAGGTGTTTTAGAACCATAAAAAATAATGCCATCACAGCATGCAATGGATGGATAGAAAATATGTGTGTCTAAAAGTGTCTAGTTGCATTAGCCACCAAACAAGAAGGTAACTAATGGCTAATACTTGAAGAGGATATTGAATCCAATATATGCATGGAACCTGTAAGTATAATCACAAGTACCTATGTAGAAGAAATTGATAAGTTGTGATAGTTTAAAAGACAACCTCCTCACATTGAGTCATTTCAAGAAGAAGATATTGAATGGAGAAGACTAGAGATACAAGAGACACATGAACCAAAACCCTTAAAACTAAAAGCCCTACCGAATACAATAGAATATGCCTTTTTGAACTATAAGAAACCAATAATTATAAATACAAAACTTAATAAGGAATAAAAGAGAAAATTACTAGAAGTGGAAAATAAATGGCCAACTGCATTTGCATGGTCCTATGACAAGATCACTGAAATTGACCCACGTATATGACAACATTGAATCTATATAGATCCAATTGTCAAACCACGTCACCAACCACAAAGAAGGTTAAACCAAAAGCATAAAGAAGTTTTCAAACAAGAGTTGGAAAAATTATTGAAAGTAGGCTTTATCTATCTAATAGTAGATTGTGAATGGGGCAACCCATTATTCATTGTACCAAAGAAGAATGATAAATGAGAGTTTGTATTGATTTCAAATTATTAAACATTGTAACATTCAAGGACCATTTTCCTTTATCATTTGTTGACCAAGTCCTAGATACTATTATAAGACACTAGTATTACAACTTTCTAGATGGTTATAATGGGTACAATCAAATTCACATTGCGCCAGAAGACCAAAAAAAGACCACATTCACTAGTTCATGGGAAACATTTGTATACAAGAAAATGTCCTTTGGTTTGTGCAATGCACCCAGTATATTCCAAAGACTTGTACTTAACATTTTCTAGAAGCAAATTGGCAATGGCATTGAAGTCTTTATGGATGAATTCTTGACATATGGGCTAGATTTTAAGCAAGCCTTGGACCATTTAGAGCAAGTACTAAAAATATGTGTAGAAATCAATCTAAAGCTCAATTTGCAGAAAAGAAATTTAATGATCTAAAATGACATAGTTCTAGGACCTAGAATATCTTACAAGGGAATAGAGGTAGATCTAGAGAAGATCGGAGTCATCCAAAACATTACTTAGAGGCCACAAACCATTAAGGATGTTAGATTATTTCTTGGCCACATAGGATATTATAGAAGATTTTTTGAAAATTTCTCAAAAATTACAAAACTTCTAGTAGAACTAGCAAAGAAAGATGCACCATTCCACTAGAAAAAACTATGTGAGAAGAAATTAAAGATATTAAAATAGAAACTAATCAAAACATCAATCCTTCAAGATCTAGATTGTTCTAAACCCTTCTACATAATGATAGACGCTTCAAACTATGCACTGGAAGTAGTACTCACTCAACTAGATGATCAAAGACAACCCTATTACATACACTGGACCAATTAAAGAACCATCAGGGCACAAATTAATTACACTAGTATAGAAATGAAGCTTATGACTATGGTGTATGCACTTGAAAAATTCAGACATTATGTGATTGGATATCCTATTTATGTCTACATGGATCATAGTGCTATCAAATTCTTTGATGAATAAACTAGAAGTCAATCTAAGGGTGATAAGATGACTTGTAATATTATAAGAATTTGACATTACCATGATAGATAAAAAAGGAACAAAAAACATTGTAGTTGATCATCTATCTAGACTCAAATGGGAACCATGAGACAATGATGAACCATTATTGGACTAGTTTCTTAATGAAAATCTATTCACAAGAATAGTGATGGCTATATCCTCAATAGAGAAGATATGGATCTTTGATTATGTAACCTATCTCACTACATGAAAACTTCCTATTGAGTGGGACAAGAAACAAAAGGAGTAGTTCCTTCATCAAGCCAAATAGTTTATGGAAATTAATGCAAACCTTGACAACATCTATATTAATGGACTAATCCGATGGTCTATTCCTAAAGAAGACCAACAAAGAACCTTACAAGATGCACATGAAGTATCATGTGGTGGTTACTATGAAAGATGAAGGATGATACTAAAACTAATGATGGAAAGCTACTTCTAGCCTATCATATTTTGAGACACATGCTAGTTTGCCCAATCTTGTGAGAGATGTAAACGTAACAAAGGATTAACAATTAGAAACAAAGGTCCACAATAGTGGATACAATCATTAGAATCATTTGATATTTGGGAAAACGATTTTATGGGGTCCATCACCTCAATGTCCAATGTACAATCATGCATTATAGTAATAGTTGATTATTACACAATGTGGGTAGATGTAGTTCTAGGTAAGGATTGCACAACCAAAATATCTGCTAAGTTCATTCAACAACATCTGGTGAATAGAGTTGGAGTGCCATGCATACTCATATCAAATAATGGGACTCATTTTATAGGAGCTACATTCAAAAAGAAATAACTTGGGGTGAACCACAAACTAACTACACCATACCATCCCTAAGCAAATGGACAAGTAGAAGTGACTAATTGGGAAATTGTAGGAATATTAACTAGAATAGTTAGTCAATATACAAAGGATTAGATCATTAAACTTAATTATTCTTATAATGATGGAAAATTTTGAGGTTAAAAAATCAAAAGATTTTGTATGAGGTAGTTTAACTCATATATCCACGAGTCTTGAAAAGGATTTAGAGCATCATGAATGGTTTTCTTAATTACCTAGGGACTTGGAAAGTCTATTATTGAATGTTGTGAAATATACATAAAAATTTCATAGAAAATAAGGTCAAAATAGCTATAAATTTTGTATTAAATAGTGGCAAAAATACTATAAACAAAATAAGTTTAGAGAGTATAGATCAATGGGTTTTAAAACCTAATAAAATGCAAAAATGACTTTAATATCTAGCATAAAAGGTTGGTTGTGTTTTGCATTAGATTACACCTTTTTTCTTGCTTAATTAGCACTACAAAAGGTTGAGATAGATCATGAAAATCTACAATAACTTCTCTATTTTTTACTGCAACTTGATCTTTTAATTGAAAGTGTGTTGTAAATTTTTCTTACTAAGAAATGATTGCTAAAAGATCCTAAAAATGGCTTTGAATTTGACATTTATAGGTTGCAAATCTATAACTCTTGCATCTATTACAATTTTGAGTGTTATAAATGGCTTCTTGGTGAAAGTACAACAGGTGGGTTGAAAGTCCAAATTCCATAGACTGACCTCACACATGGTAACCTTGCACACTACCCATCATGTGGGACTATGATGTCCATTGTGTAGAACTAAAGCCTAACTCTCACATGCTAAACTCGCACGTTTCCCATCATGTGGGACTATGATGTCCATCATGTGGAACTAAAGCCCAACTCCCATGTGCTAACTTCACATGATGCCAAACATGTGAAATTGGAATGTCCATCGTATGAGGTGAAAATGTTTAATTTTATAGCCTATGAAGTATTTTTAGCTCCCACAATCTAGCATACATAGAATTTATATTTTTTGGAGCATTCTTTAGCCTTCCACAAGCTAGGATACATGACATTTATAGCTTGTGAAGCATTTTTTAATCCCACAAGATGAGAATACATGGGATTTATAGCATGTGGGCTACAAACCTCATATTTTAGATTGAAAATGGCTTCAAATTTTGCCAAAAATGGCACAAGTTGAGATTTTTGGTGGGAGAATAGGATAATTATTTTTTCTTCAATTCTCTACCAAATTACAATAAAAATTTTGGCTATGGACTTTCATTTTCCACATGAATTTGTCTTGAGGCATTTTAATGTTCTATCGGCATATAGATCAAAATGAAAAATTCCTATAGGGTATTTCCAAATTGAGTTAGTTTATGCTAAACTACCAACATTATCGATCCAAGCAAAACTCAATACTTTTGTGTCTACTTGTATACTTGACCTTGACTTAAGCCTAGCTCAATGAGAACACATCATGAATCTTAATCTCTAATATGAGAATAGATTAGTTGCTTAAACGAGTAATGGAATTCACAAAAAGTACTATAAAAATAGACATGATGCTAAAATAAGATAAGTGTCAATTCAACTAGACAATAAAGTGTTCTATTACAATACTAGTCATGTTCCATAAAAGGCTAAGTTCAAAACCTTATGGGAAGGGATCTTATATTGTCCATGCAACATATCAATCTAGTTCCATGCAGATATATCACCAAACCAACCCACAAAAGTTGATTCTTATCAATATTTGATAATCATGTCATATCATGACTTTTCCTACCCTTTTAAGAGCTCCACCCTATCTATTAGATGCATGACCACCTATTTGATATTTTGAATATCCACTTTTTATTATAGTCATAGGGGTGTTGAACTTGACACTTAGGCATGAATTTTTCTTTTGACACTTTCCTACTTATTATCTTTTTCCATTTTCTACTAATTTTTCCATTCTTTTATACCCTTTTTATTTCTTGAATTAATTTTTCCTCAATAATTTACAACCTTTTTAATTTTCAACATTTTTCTACAATTTTTCATCATCTTTCTTGTGCATATTTTTATTGATTTTTCTGATAAAACATAAAAAAATAAAATAAGATGTAGTCCCAATAATGCGAATATTTTTCTATATTATGAAATAATTGAAGAAATGATTCTATATACAATGAGATAACATCATCCATGCACTCATTTCCAATAATAAGAGGTTCTTATCATGGACATATTGACATTTTTTCACAATAAAACTAAAATAAACTTGTGATCATTATGCCTAAATAGAATAGTGAAGAACGAAGTGGGAATGAAAAGGATATGACATTAAGGATATTTGTGAATTTTCTAAGACTACTACTATAAGTCTTATCCTATTGTTAAGTTGTATTGTTTACTTAAGTTCTAATGCAACATGTAAGTTCAAAATAAGTGTTTCCTTATCATGTCATTTGAAAGAAATGTTACCCATGCCTGAAGGTAGGAGACTTCTTAGAAATTTCAAGGTTTCTTGGACTTACATTGATTATGGGGCTAGAAAGGCATGTTACCCATGCTTGAATGCACTCCTTTTTCCAATGACCAAGTCTCTTTAAAAAAATAAAGTATGCTATTAAAAAACTACTTCTTTGAACTTCATTATGAAGTGTTAATACTTCTTGTAGTTGTTGATGAAGTGCTAAATGATCGATGCATTTACTAGGCTGTGTATACGGGACCCCATATACGCAGCTGCATTGACGCGGCCCGGTATACATAGCCCCATCAACGTGGCCCCATCAATGCATCCTTCCATGCATTGACGTGGCCCCGTTTACGTGGTGCCTATTTCGGCCTATAAATAAGTGGGCTCCCACCACACTTAGGTATCTTTTTGACAGTTGTAGTGAAGCTCTTGTAGTTTTTTTTTGCGAGAGTTAGAATATTTTCCAAGTGCCCATAGTAGGTGTAAGAAAGGTATCCTGCTCTTTATTCCAGTGCTGATGTACTTGAGCCCATTGGCGTGAATAGCAATAAAGATGAGCTTTTCAATCATTCCTTGTAGCAATTGGACTTAGTCATTTAATGCATTTAATATTTCTATGATTTAATAGTTCCTTAAGTTTCTCTTGTTATTATTTTAATCATTATCACTTGTTTATAGTTCGTAGGAACCATAAGTACGACCATCTCAAACATAAATCCAATGCTTGGCAACCCAATGACACTTAACGTCTGGTAATCCAGTAGTAATTAGGGGATGCTTAGGATGTGCATAAAAGATGGAATAAGATACTTATGCTAGGAAGAGTTAGGATATAGATTAGGATAATTATAGTTACATAATATTTCATTCCTTACTTTCCATTATGAGAATTAGACACTAGAAGATAAAGTAAAAATCCATAAAAATTAGTTGCCTCAATCTCACTTAACCATCACAATCGGAACATCACAAGTGAGGTTGGGAAGACAATGATCATTCTAACAAAAGGTTTTTCTTGTTAAGGTCTAGCATACACAAAGTGCTTACAGTCTATGGAATTTGACCGAGTCACGTGTGAATGCCTATGATTTGCATGGTTGGGTGTAGGGGTACCTAGCCGCTCATCATTGGCACCATTGCTAGGGATTGTTAGTCTTACATGCACCATTTAACCTTAGAAAAATTATTATTCAAGTCACTGGAATGGACCCAAGATAGTAAAATTTGTGCACACTAGGTGGACTAAGTAAAAATTAAGGTACACCAAGTAGTGGATCATCTAATATGCAACATGTCTTCTTCTCACAGGCGAGATGAATCCAACCCACCGGTGCCACAAGAATATTGGGTGGTCTACATACATCCAGATGAATATGTCCCTGAATTTACCTTCATCCTACATAGGGATGAACATTAGCAATGGTGGGACATGGAAGGTAACATCATACTACCACCTGACCGATCGGCTTCTAGAGTGCTATTTCACAATCTTGCCAGACTAGGCATCCAGGACTACAGCATGGAGTACATTATGAAGGACCATGAATATCGGGACTATCATCCCACTGAGGCCCAATGGGTATGAGATTAGCAATAGGTAGAAAGGTATGAACACATGAAGGGGAAACAATTCAATAATCCCTTATTCTTGCAAGGGCTGCAGGATGATGGGGAGTCTATATTTCATGATTCCCATTCGGCTAAACTTCCTATAGGGCATCAAATCATCCAGTAGATCATCCATAACAAGAAATCAAGTGACTAGGACCCCTAGGAGGATTGAGGGTCAGACAAGAAAGGTCATGACACAAGCAAAGATGGGTAGGAAGATCAAGACCATCATCAGAGCAGAGGGGGAGATCGACACCAGGGTGGTGGCAATCCCTCTTCCTCTTCTCCATCCTCTCACTTCCCACTACCTTCATCTAGTTCAGACTCTGATCATAACCATGGTAGAAAGGAGGAAGGTGATGGTGGTCATAAGGACCAAAGAAAACGACGTGAGGAAGTGCATGACCAATCATGCGAAGCTCACAATCATGAAAGGAGAGGTAGCCGAAATAGTCATAGACATCATGGCCCTCAGTAGGACTATGACTCAGATGAACCATTGCTGGCTACTCAAACCATGCTCCATATTGCTGAGGTAGTTCAAATACCCAGCAGGCACTTGAAAGATAACTAGATCAAACGCATTGACATAGACAATATCCCTAGATTTGAAGGGGGGGTAAAATTGTGATCCGAAAACTCACCTGCAAGCATTCCATGATACTTGCACCCTGTAGAATATCGATAATGATTGGCAAAAGCTTAAGTTGTTCCCCCGCACACTCATCAAGGAGGCAGAAAGCTGGTATCGATCTTTGGAACCAGAATCAAATAGGAGATGGAGTACGATGTTGGAGATCTTCAACAACAAGTATCAAACCTACTCCAGAGTGTCAAATTTGAGACATCAAATCCAAGGCTAGAAGCAAGGGAATCATGAACCCTTGGATGCAGCCATGAGTAGGTACTATTCATTATTACATCGGTGCCTTGGTCATGGCTACTCTCAGTGGGCATAGTTTTGCCATATCATTGATGGGCTCCTCTTTGAAACTAGAAAGACCCTTGGCATGTACGCCCAAGGACAACTATCAGAACTAAGAGCCCATCAACTACAGCGCTCATTGAACAAGTGGCTAACGAAGAGGGGGAATTCAAAAAAAAGAGAGTGCAGAAGAGTTTAATCGGGATCCCTCCATTAGAAAGACGGAGGTCCAATTCTATGAAGAGGAGGAGGAATCACCACTGGATGTAGCAGTGAACCAAAAAACCTTGTCCCTATAGAAATTTGCCTCTGAAATATTGGCAAAGGTTGACAAGATGTGGGACTCTCTGGATGAAAGATTTTAAAGTGTTCTAAAAATTGTGGAGGAGTCCAGAGAGCAAGGTAATGATTGTGATTGGCGTAGGAAAAAGGAAGCTAAACGTGCCCACCATAAGGGTAAGAGAAAAGTTGCTGTAGTTGAATAGGTTGTAGACTCTAACAAAGAGGAGGATGATGACTGTGACATATGCTCATACGAACATCCTAAGGGGTGTTGTCCCATGGTGTCACATCTACAAGAGTCTAGGGTGTATGTGTTGAACCCTTGTTTGGTAAAGAGGTAAACACCCCAAAGGTTGCCTTACCCAAAAGGCAATCCTTGGCAGTTCCACCAGTAGCCAAGATATTATCCAAGTGGAGCACCACCGCAACCTTATGAGAACTTCTAGTAGTGGCAGCACCCACAAGCATGGGGGATGCCACCTCCAAGGAAATATTTTCCTTACTGATAGCCAGATCCCTATGGGTACTACGTTTAGCAACCGGTCTCTCCACGGGGTCTTCTAGTCACACAACCTTTTAGAATTGCTACCACCCCCTGAAATATTTTTGACCACAATCTCCATTACGCAGGGGAAAAGCCCACATCTTTACTATCCTCCATCATCTTCTCCTACTATCCTTACTCAATAGCACCCCACTCAGTTACCACCTACTCTACGTATGTAGGGGGAGATCCCACCATAGCCACAAAAACGTAATGCTATGAGGGCTGTCAACCTACAACCGACTCCTTAGCCGAGTGGATTAAAAACCAAGCCATGAAAACATCCCTTCTTCTGGCCCAATAACTTAAGTACACCCTCACACACACCTGTGGCTAGTGCCTCTGAACTTGAAACTACCTCCACTGTTCCACCCTTTAAGTAGCCTTCAAACCAAACACCCTCCAACATATAAATGGTCATGCTCACACACACAGTGAATGACTAGATAAGGGTAGGCCATCTTCCCTAAAAATTGATTGACCCAGGGAGTCCTCTCATCTATCTTCATGTGGTAGGAAATGAGCCATGCAAGGCCCTTCTAGATTCGGGGTTAGGAGTCAATTTGATTTCACATGATATGTACAAGAATTGGAACTTGCCCCCATTAAAGAAGCGCAACATTCAGCTTGAACTAGTAGAGCAATCCATTATTGTTCCCTTGGAATTGGTGGAGGACATTGTGACCACCATTTATGGGTGGTCCTATCCTGCTGATTTCCTTGTCATCTGTGTTGAGAATTACAAGGGAAACTTTCCAATCATAATGGGAAGAGCTTGGGTGAGCATGGTGGATGCGAGATTAGGACTCCGAGATCTTTCCCTTGAAATTTCAAAGGAAAATCCTTTTGGAAAGATCGAGAAGAAGCACGTTCCATGCATCATGTACAGTGAATCCAGGTGTAATTGTGTGCAGTAGCTATGGTCTACTAAGCAGACATCTATTCAAGCATGCTACCAGTGTACCGAGGAATCTCAAGTCCAACAATGCCTATACGCAGTAGCCACAACTCAAGAAGGCACCCAGTGGTTGACCGTTGATCCTGCTAGCAAAACTCTATGCATGGAACCATCTGAGGAGCTTGTACAAGCCTACGTAGAAAGCATGGACTAGCTGGAAGAGGTTCATCAAAAAGTATCCACTGTTGATGACCATGATGATTAGGGAAAGTTGCAAATCCCTGAAAGTTTCAAAAAAGAGTCCTTGAAACTCAAACCATTACCGGCCCACCTAAAATATGTATTTTTGTAGAATGGGAAATCGATGATTATCAATGCCACCCTTGCTCCTGAACAGAAGAAGAAATTTCTGAAGGTGGTGAAAAAATGGGAAGCTACTTTTGCATGGTCATATCTTGAGTTAACATGAGTGGATCCCAGGGTCTATCAACATCGTATTTATATCAATCCCTTCATGAAGCCATGAAGACAACCACAAATGTGATTGAACCTCAAATTGAAGTAGGTCATCAAAGATGAAATCAAGTAGTTGCTAAAAGCAGGGTTCATTTACTCTATTGCCAATAGTGAATGGGTTAGTCCACTTATTATTATGCCAAAGAAGGGTGGCAAATGGAGGGTCTATATAGATTTCTGATTGCTCAACATGGCTACCTTCAAGGATTGCTTCCCACTCCCATTTTTGGACTAGGTGTTAGATACCATTGTGGGGGAATCATTAGTATAGGTTTTTCGATGGTTATAGTGGCTATAACCAAATCCAAACTGCACCAGAGGACTAGGCCAAGACAACTTTCACAAGTCCTTGGGGGACTTTTAAATACAAGAAGATGCCTTTTGGCCTGTGTAATGCACTTGCCACTTTCTAATGCCTTGTCCTCAACATCTTTCAGTAGCAAATTGGAAATGGGGTAGAAGTCTTCATGGATGACTTCTCTACCTATGGGGCCATGTTCGATCAAGCCTTGGACTGCCTTGAGCAAGTTTTGAAAAGATGTGTGGACACTTACCTATGGCTCAATTCGCAAAAAAGCCACCTAATGGTCTGAGATGGCATTGTGCTGGGGCACCGTATTTCATAGACAGGGATTAGCATGGATCCTAACAAAATTAGGGTCATCCAAGGAATCACCCAAAAACCAAGCACTGTAAAAGATGTTTAGTCATTCCTTGGCCACATTGGTTACTATCGGTGCTTCATAAAAAATTTCTCGAAAATTGCCAAGCTGTTGGTGGAACTCAAGAAGAAAGCTGCTCCATTCATTTGGACCAGGGAATGTGAATCTACATTCCAAACACTTAAAAAAAAACTCGTAGAGACTCTAGTTCTATGGGCACCTGATTGGTCAAGACCTTACCACATCATGATGGATGCATCCAACTATGCATTGGGAGTTGTGCTTACACAATGTGATGATCAAAAATGTCCATACTATATTCACTATGCAAGATGTAGCATTGTGGGTGCCTAGCTTAATTACACCACCACCGAAAAGGAGTTGATGACGGTGGTGTTCGCCTTGGAAAAATTTTGACACTATGTGCTTAGGTAGAAGGTGTTCATGCATACCGACCACAGTGCCATCTGGTTCTTGATGAACAAACCAACGATGAGCTCCCACATCATACAGTGGCTAGTGATTCTTCAAGAATTTGATCTCACCATGGTAGATCAGAAGGGAACTGAGAATGTGGTTGCTGACCACTTGTCTCGGTTGCGATGGATGACACAGAAGAGGAGGCGGAGCCCCTCTCCGACCAATTCCTCGATGAACTCTTCTTTGTAGGAGTGGTCAATTTGCAGGTGCCCAAGGAATCACCTTAGTTCAACCACATCCTCAACTACCTCATAACTCAGGAGTTTCCAAAGGAGTGGAACCATCGGTAGAAACAATAGTTTCTCTGTAAGGCCAAGTGCTTCATGGAAATTAATGGCCACCTTTATAAGGTGTGCGCAGATGGCCTGGTTTGCTGGTGTGTCCCTGATGACGATACATTGCACATCCTGAAAGATGCTCATGAGGGCCCTTGTGGGGGCTACTATGCTAGATGACACAAAACCATTAAGATCTTGCTTGCAGGATATTACTGGCCCACAATCTTTACAGACACACAATGGTTTTCCCACTCCTGTGAATGATGCCAAAGAGACAGTGGGATGACTACATGATTGGAGGGACCTCAACAGTGGATCCAACCACTAGAGCCCTTCAACATCTAGGGCATCGACTTTATGGGTCCCATCACACCCTTGTCCAGTGGGAAGGCATATATCATTGTCTCTGTGGACTACTACAAAAAGTGGGCGGAGGTGGCAACTATCGTCGACTATTCCTCAAACACTGTCGCACGATTTGTCCAATAAAAAATTGATAATAGGTTTGGAGTGCCACATGCACTTATCTCAGACAATGGGACCCATTTCATAGGTGACACTTTTCGTAAAATCATGCAACACTTGGGGGTTACCCATAAATTTACAACACCTTATCACGCCCAAGCCAACGGGTAGGCCAAAGTCACCAATAGGGAGATCACCAAGTTCCTCACTCGAACCATCAGCAAATATAGGAGGGATTGGAGAACCAAACTTAACGATGCCCTCTAGGCCTATCGCTGCACTTGGAAACTTCCTATAGGTTACTCTCCCTATGAGTTAGTGTATGGTAAGCTACTGAAACTTCTAATCCAGGTAGAACTTCAGACACTATCCATAGCCAGTGACTTAGGTCTTGACCTATCACTAGCACAACATGAATGACTTATCAACCTAAGTGCGCTAGATGAGAATTGATTAGTGGCCCTATCTTCAAATGAGATTCACAAGGCCTACAATAAAAAAATATCATGATCTTAGGATTCAAAAGATCACATTTAGATGCGGAGATAAGGTATTATATTGGAACCCCAACCATGTACCACAACCGACCAAGTTTCAAACACTGTGGGAGGGACCATACATTGTCTCCGAAACCTTCCCATCTAGGGCCTTGCTTATACACAAACCTAAGGATCCCACTAAAACACATTTGGTCAATCAACAATAATTAAAACCTTTCCATGAACTCCATCTAACCAGTGCTACCATCTCATCATCACTAGGACAGCCTTGCTCCATTTTTCGTGTCTCCTCCTTTCCACTTCGTCCTGGGGGAGACTGTCCTCCATGCTAATCCATCCTACCAAGCTCCCCATTTTTTGAAATTTTTTGTGTTTCACTTTTTTATTTTTCAACATAATTTGTATGTTTGCTGATTCTTACTAATGTTTCCTTTCTTTAATTACTTTTTGATTTCTTTGTTGATTATTTATGCATGTGTGTGTGTTTAATTTTCAATTGGGTGCTAATAAGTCATCTTATTGTCATCAGGTGTCTGGCGCAGATGGTTTTCGTTGCAATGGGTCATGTGAAATAGTCCACCTATTTTATCTTGCCCCTGCCTTTGCATTGTTGTCCTTGGACTTTACGTCTATTTTCATCTCATAAAATTGGTAGTGAGTCCACGTCATCTACCCATTCACCCACTCCATGGTTTTCCTTCTGTTGGAAACATGCAACACCTTCACTTAAAAAATTTTGAAGTAATATGTGACTTGTGTAGTTCCCAGACTTGGGGATGATCCAATGGTTTGAATCGGATGTGACTTCAAGGGGAATGCACCATTTGTTGTCCTCTTCTATCCCCTGGGTTGCCGATGTGTCCTTATGGATTTCTTACCACTCCACGTTCTTCTCTACAAGGAAGCACCTGGGAAATTCGACCTTGCATGGTGTGGTCCTCATTGCAAAAACATTTTAAAAAAAACATGAGGATTCAAAGCACACCCCTTGGTTGAATGCATGCAACCAAGCATGGATCTTTGCATGGTGTAGTTCCCATGAAATAACAAGAAAATGCAACAAAAATAAAATCATAACTATGTTGGAATTCAAAGAACACCCCTTAGACCACCTCTCACGAGCCACCCAAACTAGTTATGGGACTCACTCTGTCCCCTCTAACTTGGTCCCACTTCACTTCCTTCCTCTCATGCCTGTTGGAGTGGTGGTCTCCTATGGATGCACTCTGATACTTAGTGGATGGACGAGGCTTCGCCTGTTGCTGCAAGGTCACTGTATGTGGTTGGTTTTGGGTTTGAACTTAGGATAGGTTCTACTGGGTTACTTAACCATAACTTCACATGAGGTTTCATATGACCAATGATCAGAAGTCCAATTCTCTCGTCTCTCTCTTCATCCATGCCTCTTCATAAATCACCTCACTGCTCATCTTATTTTTTGAAAGTTTGTAATGCATTCCATGTGCCTCTCATGCCTTGGCAGGTTCTCATGGATGGGCGTGTTAACTTGCGGTCACCATTTCTTGACCTTGGGGCCCACGGACTTCAGTGTTGAGGATATGCAAGGGCTACTATGGCTATCGCCTACTATGGGGAGGACCCACTTGCATATTCCTTGTCCCACTTGTTAGTCTTCCATCCTTTTTATTTTGTGGTTGATTGTTTTCATGGTCCCATTACTTGATTTCTTCTCTACGAAGTCCTTTTTCCCCACATTCTCCTACATTTGACTCTTTTTCTAGATTAGTTTACCTTCCTTGTGTTCTCAGTTGCATTCTCGGTCTCTTATGCTCTTCAACTACCCCAATTTTGCATTTTAAATTTATTTTTTTGGGTTTTTTTGGGCTAGTCAATGTTGGTTAATGGGTGTGACCCCCTGCGTATATGCAACCGCATATACATGGCCCTATTGACGCAGCCCTTCCTATATATATGCACTGCACCTTACACTTTTCATCATTTGGCAAACAAATTGGGGGGGGGGGGGGGGGGATTTTGCCATTTTTTTGCCTCCACTCTTCTTCCAAGCACTTACGTTGTCTATTGCACGTCCGCATCAACCGATCCTTCCCCTCTTAAGCACATGGAGGTATGCTCCTAATCATGGGGGGATGAAGCCTATTTATAATTAATTAATTAATTAATTAAGAATTCACACCTCTAAGGGAAGAAACAAAAATAATAGTTTAAACTCCAACTTATCCCTTGTTGTTTTTGGCTCTAACCCATCAATTAACACTTCGAGAAATTTAATGGAATGCTCATGCCAGCATCATAGGTTAGTCGAACTGAGAAGGTGTATGAGGACCATTTTGAGCAACTTGTACATAGTCTAATTGGTGGTTATGTTTGATTGCAGATGGCACAAAAACTAAGGCATCCAAGGGACGAAGGACCATCACAACCTAGGAACAAGCATCCACGAATGGGAAGGGGACGAGGTTCATAACAACTAAAGAATGTGGAATCTATCCATCAAATGACCTGATGTGAGGCTTCCTCCGCAACTGGCCCCCTCCGCAAAGGACCTGATGTGGAATCTATCCATTAGATTCTTGAAGAGGAGATTTCCAATGAGTAATCACAAGGGGATGAAACTCCAAGGATAGCACCACAGCTTGAGGTCACCCTGACCCAAGCATGTCTTGATGCTATCAAGCCACGAGAAGCGCAACAGATGGTCCTACAAGAGTTAAACTTTGGACCATTTCTCGAGAACATACTAGAAGATGTGAGGCTTCAATTACAAAATTCTCCTATGTGGCCAATCGTCACAACTAGTGGTGAATGGTACCTAGGAGAGACCTATCTCTTATAGAAAAATTGGAAATCGGGGTCCAAGGAAAGAATTAAAGACATCTATGTCTCTTACTCTATAGAAGAAATCATGCAAGCTTTGGGGTTTCCAAAGACTAGAGCAAATGTGGCAGAGATCCCAAAGCAAGGATACCCTGAGGCAAAAGGGGAGTGGATTAGGTAGTGATATGGGGTGGATCGCAAGGAGTTTGGCACTCTGACTACCATGGAGAGGGTGTATTCAAAGATCGTGTCTTACCACCTAAATCCAATGGTGAGACCTAGCAAAATCACGGCCTTCTCTACTTGTGCATGTGCCGCCTTAAGTGGAAAATTCCCAATGAGCCTTCCATAGTTTTTATTCTTGGAAATCGAGAAGAGGTTTGTTGAAAGTAAATGTGGAAGGTGAGCTCTCCCCTTTCCCTACTTAATTAGAAAGTTATGCAAATGGGAAAGGATAGCACGATATGCCAAAAATACACTCTAGCATGCCCCGATTGCCTCATGGCGAGAAATGATGAAGGACAAGACTTCGGCCACTACATAGATAGAGGAAGAGTAGCAACCACCTCCACCACCTGCACAAACAACAAGGTCAGGTTCGCAAACTATCGCAAAACACATACGCAAAATTGGAGAATTGCTCTTGAGCCAACAAGAGCAATCTAGCAGAACTAGTGGAGAGGAAGACCCTTCAGTCTATCAACCTGCAATGAGCCACCTGAAGCAAGTGGCTCAATTAATCAGTTTACTAGAAAGAGTAGGGCCAATGTTCTCTATCACCCAAACATAAGTACCTGAAAGAATGGATCCTAGCATCTAAGAAGTAAAAATATCCATTCAACAGTTATTTCTGAAAATTTTAGGAAATGCTGCTACTTTCTCGGTATGCTTGGAAGATGACGAGGGGGAAACAGTCCTAGTGATGTAGCACTAGGGATAGGAGATTGCGGTTGAAGTATTTGCTAATATGATTGCTACAGACCTCAACACATTGATGATGCCTGTACCAGATGCACATGAACTTCAAGATGTATAGGCATCCACCAAAACCTCACATAGAAAGATTGATGTAGCACAACATGAAGAACTATTAGATCGACTGGTGGGAATAGGGCAACCGCTTCCAGATGTCTTTGATCTTTTGGATAACATTATTGCAACCCAGTCGAAGCTGCTCTCGGCAAGGGGCAAGAGCCTCATTTTAGAAGGGCAACTTGAAGCTATGCAAGCCACTTGTCAACGCTTGGCAACAAAAGTTGCCCAACTAAGGATCCAACTTGCCGATCTAGCTCTCCTCAACTGTGAGCTCACCAAAGAGGAAGCCTTTCAACAGCTTCAGGTCAAACTCCAGATAGTTGAGGATGAGCAAGAGTTGATGATCCTTGATAAGTCCTTGGTAGATTCTTAGACATATCATTTAAATAAGGACTTAACAGAGGTTCTCTAGGATAATGTTAGATTGACTATGGAGGTCCATCACTTGTGTAATGTTGGTGTTGAAAATGAGCACATGAAAAACTTTATTCACCAACAACAGTTAGAGCTAGCCAGGGTAAATGCTAATGTGAGAAGGTTGGCCACTAAGAATCAAAATTTGTCCATGGAGAAGGTTCAAACCTTGTAATAGAAATCAGTAATCAAAATTGCCGCTTGGAAGAATGAGGCCCTTAAATTTGAAAAAGTCAAGAATCACTATAGGGACCAAGTGGGATTGCAAAAGGAAGTGAATGAAAAAAAGATTCAAGTCACAAAGGCTAAAATGAACTAGGCACTCTAGCAGCTCCGAGAAGGAGGTGAGGTATGGCAACCTATCTTTGATGGGTTGAATGCCTACAACTAGGCGAAAATCTACCTCAAGGAACTACAGATCGAGGAAATGATAGAATACATGGAGCTGATCAACCTTTGCTACGCAAACCTAGATATGCTAACAGTTGGAAGGCTGTAGTATGACCTAGAGAAGTAAGTGCCCACCTCATATTCTTTATATGAGGGTGAGTTCCAAGTGCACAAAGCGACAATGAAAAAACTGGAAACAACAAATGTGGAACTTGAGGTCCTTCGCACATGTTTTGAAGGACAACGTGTGATCACGGAGAACTTGGCCCATCGAATGAATGACTACTAGTAGTTGCAGACATCAATTTGAGAATTTGACATCGAATGGAAATAGTTCGTAGCCTAGTCTGTCAATTTCAAAGAACTTTTCCCTACATTGCTATGCCCTTGGGAGGTTCTAGTCTTGATACACATTGGTGAAGCCGCCTAGATAGTGAATGATCCTAGAAGTAAAGAGGAAAAAATGAGGGCCCTCTTGGATGCTTTCTAGTAGCCTCCAAAAGTTGCAGTTGCTACAGGGAAACCATCATTCGTGCCACCACTGCTGCATGGGCCAGAGGTTGGTGAAGGTCTGTTGAAACCACCGCCACCAGGGATGGTGTGATTTTCTCCAATAATTTTTGCATCTTTCTACATAGTAGAGAGTCCAGGATCGACAGGGTGTTCAATTTTTTCTTTGAACATCACCATTTTTGTAATTTTCCTTTCTCTATATATTCGGGCACTTGGCGCATTAGTAAAGTTGTTGTTGTGTCATGTATGTGTGTCGTATGTGTCAAGTCATGTCTATAGTAATAAAAAGTCCATACCTTTCAAATTGTAGAGGAACTTGAGGAAAAGTTTTTACTTAATTGTGGGGGTATGATGAAGTGCTAAATGGTTGATGTGTTTACTAGGTCGCGTATACAAGGCCTCGTATATGCAGCCCCATCGACGTGGCCCTGTTTACGTGGTGCCTGTTTCAGACTATAAATAAGTGGGATCCTACCACACTTAGGTACCTTTTTGAAAATTGTAGCAAAGATATAAATAAGTTTTGATAATCTCCCTTGGGCATAAGTCCCAAGGGTTATTCTAGTCTCATATCTTATCCCATCTACGATGTGGTGGAGTTGATCCCACTGTGCGTAACCATGGCCCAGGCAACGATGTAGCAATGCCTAGTAGCAGCCCATGGTAGCATCCAAGGGTTCATGAATACCTTGCTTCCATCCTTGGATCTGCTTAACCAAATTAGACACTCTAGAGTACGTTTGATACTTATCGTTGAAGAGTTCTAACATCGTACTCCACCTCCTGATGGTTTCCAGCTCTAAGGACCGGTACCAACTCTCTGCTTCCTTAATGAGTGTCCTGGGAAACAACTTTAGTTTCTGCCACTTGTTCTCTATGTTTTACAAGGTGCAGGCATCATGAAATGGCTATAAATGATGCTGGGGATTAGCGTTGTATCCCCCTTCAAAATGTGGGATATTGTTCATGTTTAAATGCTTGATCCGACTATCCTTTTGATGGCTTGTTGGAATTCTTACTACCTCCGTTATGTTGAGCATACTTCTAGTTGCAAGTAGGGACTTGTCATGATCATCTCTTTCATGATGCCTATGATGTCTACGTTGTTCCCTACTTTCCCTTCGGTCATGCCCTTGTCCTCTTTCTCGACTCTCTCATCGTGGTCTCTCATTTCGCCTACCTCTATCCTCACTGTTATGCTTGTGATGGCTATGCCCAGATGTGGAAGGAGAGGGTGAGTGATGAAATGAAGAAGAAGAAGAAGGAGAACCATCACCATGATGATGTTTCCTACCTTCTCTTCTGTGGTTTCAGCTCCGATCGTGATGACGATCTAAGTGCCCATCCTTGTCATGTGTTGTTGTTCCCTTAGTGAATAGTTGGTGTTCACGGGATCAAAACCACGGTTGTGTATCCTGGATCATAGGTTCTGATACCCCACCTCCTCCTCATCATTAGGATGGGGAACATCCTTTGATAGAGAACCTGTTATGAGTGGTTCACCATCTCTGATTTCACTAAGGATGTGCTAGACCTCCTTGCCCTTTAACAGTGTATGTTGGCTCTTCTACCTTGAGTCCCTCATAAGTTATGTTTTTGTGGAGTGATAATCCCTTGTATCAAAGTCACCTATAACATATTTAGCCTAGAGCTGAGTCATGCTGATCTATGCCAAAGCATGGAGGAGCATGTTGGGGACTGATCGATCTGGAAGTAACACGATGTTACCTTGCAAATATCTCCATCGCAGTTGTTCGTCTTGATGGATGATAAATGTGAAGTTTGGAATATACTCATTAGGATGAGTATAGACTATCCAGTATTGTTGAGGACTTGGCTGATTTCGGTTATGTGTTTTTGATTGCCGACTGTTTCTTGTATTATCCCTAGGCAATGAGTTGCTTTTGTTAGAAGAAGACATTGTTATTTATCTCGGTGTGCTAATTGACCATTATAAAAATTTTTGTTTAAATTAACCTGAAGGTTTTTTTAGGATCCCAACGATGTGAGTGATATCCTATGTTCTATTTAGTGCACAAACACTTAGTCCTTGGCAATGGCGCCAATGATGAGTGGCGAGATACCCCTACACTCAACCATACGAATACGAGCGTAGCACGTGCAATTCAGTTGAACTCTGTAGAATAAGTGCCTACATGCCCATGGAACACTTATGGTTAATCATTCATTGTCTTCCCAGACTTGTAGTTTTCACGGTGTATGGTTAAGTAAGTCTAAGGTATATGATTTTTATAGCTTTTTATGTTTTTTTCTCCTATGCTAATAAGGTGAATGGTTGAGAAACTAATTGCTAACTCTAACTAATGAACTAAGTCTAAATTACCTAGCATTAGCATCTGTTCCCACTTACCGTACACACCCTAAACCGATGCAACTGTGGCTACCAAACGCTAGTCGTTACTAGGATCACCACGCGTAATGCACGTGCTCAAAGTGGTCGTACTGAGGAACTTAACTAGGAGAGAAAGGTTGAGAGAGAAAGCAGTAAATAACAGATAATAAATAACAAATAATAAATAACAGTAAATAAAATCCTAATTAGCCTATTCCATGCACTGAAAGGTTTATCCAAGAAGCTCATCTTTATTGCCATACACAAACTTATGTTCAGGTACAATGTTTGGTCGAATAAAGATCCATTCACTTTAGGACTCCTACTACGGGCACATGGAAAATATTCTATCTCTGGAGTGATCAATCTGCCAGAGTTTTCCTACTGTCTAGCCTAGGATGAGGAAACAAGGGAGAGCCACCTCTTATTTATAGATATGACGACGCACCGCGATATCATGAGGGATACGATATTGCGGCCCATGCGATATCGCGTCCCATCAGTTATTATCATCAACTTTATGCACCTTAATGAAATGATCTTTAGAATTTTTAACTAAATAAGAAGTACCACTAGAAGGTTTACCCCTCACCTTGGAATTCTTATTTCTAACAAAAATGATATAAAAGCTTGAAATAGATATAATTAGATAATTTTTTTTCTTCCTAGGCTTCAATAAAAATAAATTGAATGAAAATCATTGAAGAAATGACTAGTATCTAAAGCAATAACTTTACTAGCTAATGAGCTAATAAAATCCATTAAGTCAAATGATACAATATTGTATCTATAAGATTGTACTCTACTTACATCATAGCAGATACGATGTAGTGGGCCTTGGTTATGATTGTAAATACCAATCCACCATCTCATTGTTGGGATAACTTTCATGCAACACTTAGCGAAATTCTTGCAATTTCTTTCCATGAGTTACACTTAGAGTTAGAGTTAGACGCAAATGCCCACAATATGGCAACTAACAGTTGTAGAAATTTCTCATTCAAGTGGATTGTACCTGGACACAATTCATGATCAATAATAAAGAACGAGACTATATCTTACCATTGTGACATTCTACTCAGTTTACTTTACTTACATTAATTTTACTTTCCAGCATGTTTACTTTTATGTCATTTACATTTCTTGAACATTTTACTTTACTAATATCTCTTAGTAGGGTGGTATAAGTACAACTATTTTCAAGTGTTAAGTGTAATTTTTTGGTAACCTAGTAGTAGCTTCACTTGATTCGCTCAATAGTGAATTCACTTGGTAATCCTAGTAATGGTTGTATGAGCCCAAGGCATTTATGAAAAGCTAGGGATGAATGCTTATTACCATAGGCTAGAAAAGATTTACATTTCAATTATCACTTAGATTTAGACTTTATTCTCATTTTCATTATAGAAGCACTTAGGACTAATTTGAGCCAACAACATCATGATATCATATGCCTCACTAGGATTTACATCATACTACTCACACTTTACTGACTTAACATGAAAAAGAAAAAAATCAAGAACCAACTCTCAATCATTAGCATAATTACATTGTTCATCCATGGATTATGATATAGTCACATGTGTGCACTCATGACTTGTATGGTGAAGTGTTGAAATACCCAACTACTCATCATTGGTGCTATTACCAGGGATGTATCAATGTTTGCTTAATAGTTGATTTTATAGAGCTCATTGTATTAAGAATTAAAAAGTCTATTTTTCACACTTGAATTAATTCTTTTAACATACACACATACTTAAAAGCATCAAAAACATAATATGGCTTCTACACTTAAGAAAAAATCACAACTTGCCAATGAAATTCTGAAGAACCATGAAAAAGGATATGATGAAGAAGATTGGAGTGCACCCATGCAAACTAGAATTTCCTATGCCTATATTGATTCATCTTACCCTGATTTTACATTTTTCTTTCACCAAGATAAATAGCTAAGATGGAGATATTTATAGGAATACATTTTTTTTCCTCCAAAACATTTTACACCATTGATGTTGCAAGCAATCCTCATATGGTCAAACCTTAACCATGTGCAAGAAGGGCACTACATTACAAAGCACATGACCTGATCATATTAGCCAAAAGAAGCTCAAGTGAGAAGGGATGCTGCTATGGAAATAAGGTGTGAGCTTGACAAAGAAAAGAAAGTACCGAAAATGGTTTTCCTAGAGGAAAGAGATGATGTAATGTTCCATACAAAGAAATTTTATCAAACCCATTGATCTTAGTCTCAAATACTTGTTATCCATATCGAAGACCTTTTTAAGATACAATTAAATTTAGATCTTATGGAAACACCTTAAGGAGATAAAGGAAGTCTCCATACTTAGGAGGAATCTAAGGCCTAGAACCTCCACTAAATTAAAATGGGATGAATCAAGGAGTCATAGAAGGATAACTAGCTAACATCATTCTCCAACTTCTTCCTCTTCATCCTCATACTCATCCATAGATTATGATAAGAGAGAAAGAAGAATGAGGGATCATGATAGGGAAAGGCAAGGACATCCTAAGAGACATGAGCATCGAAGAAGATATCTTGATAAAGAAGAGGATAATTACAAAAGAAGAAGAGATAGGATTAGACATGAAGAAAGAGAGCATTATTAGTAGCAAAGGGATCATAACTACAGAAAAGTCTACAAACCCAATGATCATGAAAAACCTTTACAAGCCACTCATAATATGATCAATACCAGAGTAGTGTATATCCCTACTAGGCATGTAAGGGATAGTTGCATCAAGTGACTAGATATATATAACATTTTCAATTTTGAAGGTGAATATGATGTATATCCATAGCATCATCTTCAAGCCTTTCATGATGCCTATGCTCTTAAAAAAATAGAGAATGATTGGTAAACTAAAGTTATTTTCAAGAATACTTATTAAGAATGTAGAGAGCTTGTACAGATCCTTATATCTAGAAATAATCTAGAGATGGAGTACCATGTTGGAGCTCTTTAAATATAAGCATCAAACTTATTTTAGAGAGTCAAATTTAATAAAACAAATTCAAGAATGAAAGCAAGGAATACATAAAACCCTTGATGTGGAAATGGGTAGGTACCATTCATTACTACATAGATGCCCAGGCCATGGATTTTCTCAAAGGGAACAACTTAGACATATCATTAATGGGTTAAGGAATAAGACTAGAGAAAGTCTTGGGGTATATGCCCAAAGTAGGTTATTAGAAACTACAATCTATCAAATTCAAAGATTAAGATACCAGGTGATCAAAGAGGAAGGAGAATTAAAGAAAGGAGAATCAGTTGAAGAGTGCAATTAAGATCTTGCAATGAGAAAAAGGGATGCAAGAATATGCAAAATATAAGAAGAAGAAGCTTTGGAGGATGTAATGTAGAAAAAACTCTACCCATCCAAAAATTAGTTGATGACATTATGACTAAGATAGAGAAAATATCAAATCCAGTGGATGAAAAATTTGCTACTACACTCAAGATAGTATAGAAAAATATCAAATAAGCTTTCAATAAAAAAAATTTGGAAGAAAAGAAAAGATAATGAATGAAAAAAATACAGAAATAAAGGAAAAGATGTTTTAGTTGAAGAATTAATAAATTCTAGTTCTAAAAATGAAGAAGGATGAAAAATGTGCCAATATGAATGATGAGCTACTAGGTACCCCTACGCCCAACCATATGAATCACGGGCATTCACACGTGACTTGGTCGAATTCCATAGACTGTAAGCACTTAACATACACTAGACTCTAACCAGTGAAACCTTGAGTTAGAATGGTCATTGTCTTCCTAATCTCACTTGTGATGTTCTATTTATGATGGTTAAGTGAGATTAAGGATAATGATTTTTATAGCTTTTTACTTATCTTTTGGCATCTAATTTAAGGTATGAAAAGTAAGGAATGAAATATTATCTAATCTACGATTATCCTAATCTATATCTCAACTATTCCTAGCATAAGTATCTGATCCCATCTTCCAAGCATGCTCTGAGCATCCCCTAAACACTACTGGGCTACCAAACGTTAAGCGTCACTGGGTTACCAAGTGTTGGGTTTGCATTCGAGATGGTTATACTTATGGTTTCTATGAGCTATGAATGAGTAGTAGTGATTAAACTAATAATAAGAGAAAATTAAGTAATTATCAAAGCATATAAATATTAAGCTATTGAATGCAATAAATGACTAAGTCCAAATGCTGCAAGGAATGCTTGAAGAGTTCATCTTTATTTTCGTCATGCCAATGGGCTTAGATACATCAATGCTCGAATAAAGAGCCGATCACTTTTCTTACACCTACTATGGGCACTTAGAAAATATTCTATCTCCTACAGGAACAAACTACAAGAGCTTCGCTACAACTGACTAAAAGATGCCTAAATGAGGTGGAAGGCCCTCTTATTTATAGGCTAAAATATGCCCCTCATAAATGGGGCCACGTTGATGCATGTAAGGCTACGTCGACGGGGCACATCAACACGACCACCTATACGCGGCCCTGTATATGTGGCCTAGTCGATGCATCGACTAATGACACTTCATCATACCCCCACGACTGAGTAAAAACTCATCCTTGAGCTACTCTAAAAATTGGAAGGTATGGACTCTTATTTACAACACACATGACTTGAGACACATATGACACACACATGACTCAACACTAATTTTACAAGGTGCCCAAGTTACAGAGAAAGACAAGCTACAAAAAATGGTGGTGTTCTGAGACAAAATTGAACACCTTGTTGATCCTGGAGTCTCTACCATGTAGAATGATGCATAAAATTATTGGAGAAGATCACATTATCCCTGGGGGTGATGGTTCTGATGAACCTTCACTAGCCTCTAGCCCATGCGATGGCAGTGGCATGAATGATGGCTGTCTCACAGTAGCTGCAACTTTTGGAGGTAGCAAGAAAGCCTCCAAGAGAGCCCTCATCTTTTCTTCTTTGCTTCTTGGATCATTCACTATCCAGGAAGCTTCTCCAATGTGTGCTAGAGCTGGAACCTCCCAAGGGCATGGCAGCGTTGGGAAAAGTTCTTTTAGGTTGACAAACCAGGCTATGAACTACTTTTGTTCAATGTTGAATGCTTGGATTGATGCCTGCAGCTGCTAGTAGTCATTCATTCGATGGCCCAGGTTCTCGATGACTATACATTATCCTTCAAATCGTGTGTGGAGAACCTTGAGTTCCACGTTTGCTGTTTTCAATTTTTACTTTGTTGCTTTATGCACCTAGAACTCTCCCTCATATGGAGAATACGAGGAGGCCACTTTCTTTTCAAACTCTGACCACTGTCTCTTGGTTGTGAGTATGGCTAGGTTTGCATAGCGAAGGTTGGAAAGATGCATATATTATGTCATCTCCTTAATTTGCAACTCCTTAAGATGGATTTCAGCTTGATTGTAGTCATTCAACCCATCAAAGATAGGTTGCCATACATCGCCTCCTTCTTGGAGCTATTGGAGCGCTTGGTTCATTTTGGCCTTTGCGACTTCAATATGCTTTTCATTTACTTTCTTCTATAATCCAACTTGGTACCTGTAATGATTTTTGATGTTTTCAAATTTTAGGTCCTCATTATTCCAAGCGGTGATTTCAATTGCAGATTTCTATCGCAATGCCCGAACCTCCTCCATTAACAGATTTCGATTTTCAGCAGCCAACCTTCTTACGTTAGCATTCACCTTGGCTAGTTCTTCCTACTGTTGGTGGATAAAGTTTTTTATGTGTTCATTTTCTACACCAACATTGCACAGGCGATGAACCTCCATGGTCAATCGAACATTCTCCTAGCAAACCTCCATCAGGTACTTGTCTAAATGATACACTCAAACATCTACCAAGGACTTATCGAATATCACTATCTCTCGCACATCCTCAACAATTTGAAGTTTGAGTTGAAGTTGTTGAAAAGCTTCATCTTTGATGATTACGTGGGCAAGGATGGCTAGATCAGCAAGTTGTGCTCTTAATTAGGCTACTTCCATTACTAAGGTTGACAAGCAACTTGAGTAGCTTCAAGTTGCCCTTCCAAAATAAGGCTCTTACCCCTTGCCAAGAGTAGCTCCAAATGGGTTACAGTAATGTTGTCGAAAAGGTTAAAGACATCTGGAAGTGGTTGCTCGGTTCCCACTAGTTGGTCCAACAGTTCTTCGTGTTGGGTTGCATCCATCCTACTACATGAAGTTTTGGCAGATGTCTATACATCTTGAAGCCCATGGACATCTGGTACAGGCACCGCCGGTGCATTGAGAACTAAAGAAATTGTATCAGCAACCACTTCAGCTGCAAGCTCTTATCCCTGGTGCTGCATCACCAAGACCATCACCTCTTCACCATCTTCCAGCATACCGAGAAGGTAGCAGCATTCCCTAAAATTTCAAGAAATAACTGTTGGGTTGATATTGTTACATCTCGGATGCTTGGATTTGTTCTGGTTGGCACTTGTGTTTGGGCGGTGGAGAACATCGGCCCTGCTCTTTCAAGCAAGTTGACTGATCAAGCCACTTGCTCTAGGTGGCTCATTGTAGGGCAATAGATTGAAGGATGTTCTCCTCCACCTGCCCTGCCAGATTGCTCTTGTTGGCTCAAGAGTGTTTCTTGGATTACACGGATGTGTTTTGCAATGGTTTGTGAACCCAGCTGTGTTGTTTGTGTAGGTGGTGGAGGTGCTTGCTACTCCTCCTCTATCTGTGTGGTGGCAAGAGTTTTATCCTTCATCATTTCCCACCAAGAGGTAATCAAGGCATGCTGGATTACATCATTGGAGTACCGTGCTATCCCTACCCATTTGCACAACTTCTAGGTTAGGTAGGGAAGGGGAGAGCTCGTGTTCCATGTTCACTCTTAGCAAACCTCTTTTCAATCTCCAAGAACAATAGCTATAGAAGACTCATTGGGAATTTCCCACTCAAGGTGACACATGCATGAGTGGAGAAGGCTATGATTTTGTTGGTTCTTACCATTGGGTTCAAGTGGTAAGACGTGATCTTTGAGTACACCCTCTCTGCTGTGGTCAAAGAGCCAAATTCCTTGCGCTCTATCCCATAGCACCATTTGGTCCATTCCACTTTTACCTCTAGGTCAGCTTGTTTTGGAATTTCCACCACATCTACTCAGGTCTTGGGCAACTCCAGAGCTTGTGCTATTGCCTCTAAAGAGTAAGAGACCTAAATGTCCTTGATTCTTACTCTAGACCCTGGTTGCCGATTTGTCCAGAAGAGATAGTTCTCTCCTAAGTACCATTCACCATTAGTTGTGATGATTGGCCACATCAAAGAGTTTTGTAGTTAGAGCCTCACTTCTTCTAGTGTGTTCTCGAGGAATGGTCCAAAGTTTAGCTCTTGGAGGACCATCCGTTGCACCTCGCGTGACGTGATAGCATCAAGACAGGCTTGGGTCAAGGTGACCTCAAGCCATGGTGCTATTCCAGGAGTCTCATCCCCTTGTGATTGCTCACTAGGAATCTCCTCTTTAGGAATCTGATGGACAGATTCCATGTCAGGTCCTTCGTGAAGGGGGCCAGTTGCATGAGAGCCCTCCGCATGCTTTGGTTGTTGCACATCTCGTCCTCTTCCTGTGTGTGGGTGCTTGTCCCTCGGTTGTGATGGTCCTTCATGCCTTGGGTGGCTTGGTTTGGGTGCCATTTGAAATCAAACATAATCATCCATTAGACTGTGCATAAGTAGCTCAAGATGGTCCTTATACACCTTCTCAGTTCAACTAGGTTGTGTTGTTGGCATAGACATGCCTTTAAGTCTCCCGGAGTGTTAATTTATGGGTTAGAGCTAAACAAACAAAATATGAGTTGAATTTTAAATGGTTGTTTTCATAAATAAATAAATAATTAATTAATTACACATAGGCATCACCCCCCCATGACTGAGAGCATACCTCCAGTTGCTTAAAAGGGCAAGGATCGGTTGATGTGGGCTCGCGATAGAACGTAGGTGTGTAGGGAAGAGTTGGGCAGAAAAAATGGTAAAATCTCACCCCAATTTGGATTCCAAGTGATGAAAAATGAAAGTGAAACAGCCATATGTATAGGGGTTGGGCACTGCATACTCATCTTTTGGGGCGCTGCGTATACGGGGCCCTATATACTGAAGGGTGTGCACTCATTGACTAGCGTTGACCAGCTTGGAAAAAGCCTGAAATGATGAGTTTGAAAAGCCAAATTGGGGCAGTTGAAGCACGTGAGAGGCCCGGTCAAAAAAGAGTTAAAAATAAGAGAACGTGATACAAAGGAACTCCGCAGGGAAGAAATCGAGTGATGGGATCGCAAAAATAATCAACCACGAAATCCAAAGGATGGGAGACTTAACAAGCGAGACCAAGGATATGTGGGTGGGTCCTCCCCATAGTAGGAAATAGCCATAGTAGCACTCGTAGATCCTCAACACTGAGGTTTGTGGACCCTAGGGCCAAGAAATGGTGTCACCAGTTAAGACTCCTACCTAAAAGATCCTGCCAAGGCATGAGAAGCCCATGGAGACCACGACAAACTTACAAAACATAAAACATGTAGTGAGGTGAGTTATGGAGAGAAATGGGTGCAGAGAAAGATGAGAGAATGGAAATTCTAATCATTGGTCACATGAAACCCCATGCGTGGTTGTGGTTAAGTGACTTGGTAGAACCTTTCCTAAGTTCAGATCGAAAACCATCCTCATTCAGTGACATTGCAGCAACAGACGAAGCCCCGACCATCCCCCGAGTAAGCAGATATGCATCCACATAGAACCACCACTCCAGAAAATGTAAGAGAAAGGAAGTGAAACAGGACCAAGTTAGAGGGAACAAAGTAAGTCCCATAACTAGAGGATGTGGCCCATGAGAGGTAGTCTAATGGGTGTGCTTTGAATTCCCCCATAGTGAGGTCATGATTTTTTTTCTTTTTCAGGGGAACCACACCATGCAAAGACCCATGCGTGTTTGCATGCATTCAACCAAGGGTTGTTCTTTGAATCCTCATGCTTATTTATTTTTATTTTTTTTCTTTTTGGTAAGGACCACACCATGCAAGGTCGAACTGCCAAGAAGCTTCTGTGGTGAGAAGAACGTGGAGTGGTAGGAAATCTGTAAGGACACACAAGCAACCCAGGGGATAAGAGAGAGCGACAAATGTGGCATTTCCCTTAAATTCACACCTGATTCAAACCATTGGGTCATCCCCAAGTCTAGGAACTACATAAGTCACACATTAATGACAATGTTTTTAAGTGAAGGGCTTGCATGTTCTCAATAGAAGGGAAACCATAGAGTGGGTGAATGGATGGATGATGTGGACTCATTATCGATTTTATGAGCTAAAAATAGACGTAAAGTCCAAGGACAACCATGTGAGGGCAAGAGCCAAATAACTGTGTGGACTATTACATTACCCATCGTAACGAAAATCATTTGTGCTAGACACTTGAGGAAAATAAGACAACGGGTTAGTGATCACATGAAAAATGAAACACACAGAAAGAAATGGAAAATAATTAAAGAAAGAAAAAACTGGATAAGAATTGGCAAATGTATGAATGATTTTGAAAATAAAAATTGTAAAACAAAAAATTACAAAATGGTGAGGGGTGTAGTGAAATGGATTAGTAGGGGTAATGGTCTCCCCCATGACTAGGTGGAAAGGAGGAGATGCAAAAAATGGAGTGAGGTTGTCTTGGTGATGACAAGGTGGTTGCACTGGTTGAGTGGAGTTCATAGAAAGGTTTTAGTTATTGGTGGTTAACCAACCATGTTTTGGTGGGGTCCTCAGGTTTGTGGATAAGTAAGGCCCTAGATGGGAAGGTTTTGGAGACAATGTAGGATCCCTCCCATAGTGTTTGAAACTTGGTTGGTTGAGATACATGTGAGAGGTTCCAATACAACACCTTGTCTCCACATATAAATGTGACCTTATGAATCCTAAGATCATGTCATTTTTTGTTATAGGCCTTGTGGATTTCATTTGAAGATAAGGCCACTAATCAGTTCTCATCTAGCACACTTAAATTGATAAGTCATTCATGTTGTGCTAGTGGGAGGTCAAGGCCTAAGTCACTGGCAGTACATAATGTGTGGAGTTCAGCTTGAATTGGAAGTGTTCATAACTTTTTGTACACTAACTCATAGGGAGAGTACCCTACAGGGAGTTTCTAAGTGGAGCGATAGACCCATAGGGCATCGTTAAGTTTGGTGCTCTAATCCCTCCTGTATTTGCTGATGGTTCGGGTAAGGATCTTGGTGATCTTCCTATTGGTGACTTCGGCCTACCCATTGGCTTAGGGGTGATAGGGTGTTGTAAATTTATGGGTGGCCCCCAAGTGTTGCATGAGTTTTCGAAAAGTGACACCCATGAAATGAGTCCCATTATCAAAAATGAGTGCACGTGGCACTCCAAACCCATTGACAATTTGTTGTTGAAAAAATCATGCGGCGGTGTTGGAAGAACAGTTGACGACGGCTACCGCTTCTGCCCACTTTGTACAGTAGTCCATAGCTACAATGATGTATGCCTTTCTATTTCATAGGGGAGTGATGGGCCCCATGAAGTCGATGCCCTAGATGTCGAAGGGTTCTAGTGGTTGGATCCACTATTGAGGTCCCTCCAACCATGCTGTCATCCCATCATCCCTCTGGCATCATTCGCAGGAGCGGGCGAATCATTATGCTTCCCTGAAGACTGTGGGCCAGTAATACCCTACAAGTAGGATCTTAATGATGGTGCAATGTTCAACATAGTGGCCCCCACAAGGGCCCTCATGAGAATCTTGGAGGATGTGTAGTGTATCATCATCAGGGACACACCATCGAACCAAGCCATTTGTGTACACCTTGTAAAGATGGCCGTTGATTTCCATGAAATGTTTGGCCTTATTGAGGAACTATTATTTCTGCTGATGGTTCCACTCCTTTGGAAACTCTTGAGTGGTGAGGTAGGTGAGGATGTGGCTAAACCAAGGGGATTCCTTGGGCACTTGTAGATCGACTACGCTGGTGAAGAGGAGTTCATCTAGAAATTGGTCAAATATGGACCCCTCCTCTTCTGCATCATCTCATCATAATCACGACAAGTGGCTAGCAACCACATTCTCGATCCCCTTTCAGTCTACCATGGTGAGATCAAACTCCTAAAGAATCACCAGCCACTGAATGATGCAGGGGCTCACTGTTGGTTTGTTCATCAGGAACCAGATAGCACTGTGGTTAGTATGCACAAAGACCTTGTATCTGAGCACATAGTGCCAGAATTTGTCCAAGGAAAACACCACCACCATCAACTCTTTTTCAGTGGTGGTGTAGTTGAGTTAAGCACCCACAATGCTATGGCTTGCACAATGGATATAGTATGGATGTTTCTGACCATCACACTATGTAAGCATGGCTCCCAAGGAATAATTAGATGCATCCATCATGATGTGGAAGGGCTTGGGCCAATCAGGTGCTTGTAGAACTGGAGTTTCTACGAGTTTCTTTTTAAGCAATTGGAATGCAGATTCGCATTCCTTGATCCAGATGAACAGAGCATTCTTCTTTGTAAGTTCTACCAATAGCTTGGAGATCTTCGAGAAGTTTTCAATGAATTGTTGGTAGTAACCAGTGTGGCCAAGGAATGACTGAACATCTTTTACGGTGCTTGGTTGGCAGGTGATTCCTTGGATGACCCTGATCTTTTTAGGATCCACGCTAATCCCTATCTGTGATATGTGATGCCCCAGCACAATGCCTTCTTGGACCATCAAATGGCTCTTTTGTCAATTGAGCCACAGATTAGTGTCTACACACCATTTCAAAACCTGCTCAAGATGGTCCAAAGCTTGATCAAACATGGCCCCATAGGTAGAGAAGTCATCCATGAAGACTTCTACTCCATTGCCGATCTATTGTTGGAAGATGCTAAGGATGAGGCATTGGAATGTGGCAGGCACATTACATAGGTCAAAGGGCATCTTCTTGTATGAAAAAGTTTCCCAGGGACTCGTGAAAGTTGTTTTGGCCTAGTCCTCTCATGCGATTTGGATCTGGTTATAGCCACTATAACCATTCAAAAAATTGTAGTAGTAGTGCCTTGTGATAGTGTCCAATACTTGGTTCACAAATGGGAGTGGAAAGTGGTCCTTGAAGGTAGCCATGTTAAGCAACTGGAAATCAATACAGACCCTCCATTTGCCAACTTTCTTTGGCAAAATAACGAGTGTGCTGACCCATTTGTTATCAGCAATAGAATAGATGAACCCCACCTTTAGCAATTGTTCAATTTCATCTTTTATAACTTGCTTCAGTTTGGGATTCAATCGTCTTTGTGGCTATTGTCATGGCTTCATGGAAGGGTCAATATAGATTCGATGTTGGCAGACCCTAGGATTAACTCTAGTCAACTTAGGATATGACCATGCAAATGCAGCAACCCATTTGTTTACCACCTTTAGCAATCTCTTCTTCTATTCAGGAGCAAGGGTGGCATTGATAATTACTGGCTTTCCATTTTGCAAAAATGCATATTCCAAGTGAGTCGATAAAGACTTTAGCTCTAGGGGCTCTTGTTTGAAGCTCTCAAGGATTTGCAGCTTCCACCAGTCATCATGGTCATCAACAGTGGAGACCTGTTGATGAAACTCTTCCATTTCGTCTATTCTTTCAACGTAGGCTTGTACAAACCCCTCAGACAGTTCCATCCACAATGCGCTACTAGCAGGATCAGCTGTTAGCCACTAGGTTCCCTCTTAGTTAGTGGCTGCTACATATAGGCACTGTTGAATAGGTGATTCCTCAGTACATTGACTGCATGCTTGAATGGATATCCACTTAGCGGACCATAATTGCTACACACAGTTGCACCCTAAGTCACTGTACGCGATGCATGGAACACACTTCTTCTCGATCTTCCCGAAAGGATTTTTCTTTGAAATTTCAAGGGATGGATCTTGGAGTCTTAGTCATGCATCCACCGTGCTCAACCAGGTGTTTCCCATGATGATTAGGAAGTTCCCCTTACAGTTCTCCACATGGATGACCAAGAAATCAGCAGGATAGGAGCACCCACAAAAGGTTGTCACAATGTCTTCCACCAATCCCAAGGGAATGGTGATGGACTGGTTTGCTAACTTGAGCCGAATGTTGCTTTTCTTTAGCGGGGGTAAGTTCCAGTTCTTGTACATGTCATGAGAGATCAAATTGACTCTTGACCCCAAGTCTAGAAGAGCTTTGCATGGCTCATTCCCTACCACCTGAAGATAGATGAGGGGGCTTCCCGAATTAGTCAATTTCTAGGGAAGATGACCTGCCTTGATTTGGTTGATCACAACATGTGTGAACATGACCATCTAGACGTTGGAGTGTGGTTGTCTTGAAGGCTGCTCAGGTGGTGGAGTAGTGGAGGTGCTTTAAGGTTCAGAGGCACTAGCCACAGGTGTATGGAAGGATATGTTCAGATTGTTGGGCTAGAAAAAAGGATGTTTTTGTGGCTTGGGTTCCAATCCACTCAGCTGAGGTGCTGATTGTAAGTTAACAGCCCTCGTAGCATTTTGTTGTTGTGGCTATGGTGATATCTCTCCTTGCATCAGTGGAGCAGGTGGCAGTTGAGTGGGATGTTGTGAAGGAGTGGTAGGAGAAGGTGATGGAGGATAGAAGAGATGTGGGCTTTCCCCCTGGGTGATGGAGATTGAGGTTGGAAATACTCTAAGGGGTGGTAATAACTTTGAAAGGTCGCATGATTGGAACAGTCTTGTGGAGAGACCGGTTGTTGAACATAGTAACAATAGAGATCTAGCTATTTGTAAGGGTACTGTTGCCTTGGAGGTGGCATCCCCCATGCTTGTGGTTGCTGCCACTATTGGAAGTACTCGTACGATTGTGGTGATGCTCCACTTGGATAATATCCTTGCTGCTGCTGGTGGAATTGCCTGGAATTGCCTTGTGGATAAGGCAATCTTCAGGGTGTTTGCCATTGTGCCAAGCGAGGGTTCAATGCGTACACCCCAAACTCTTGAAGATATGACACCATAGGACAACATCCCTTAAGATGTTCATATTGGCATATGCCACATTCATCCTCCTCCTCGGTGTTAGAGTCTACAACCTGCTTTGCTACAGCAAATTTTCCCTTACCCTTATGTTGGGCATGTTCAGCTTCCTTCTTCCTATACCGATCGTGATCATTACCTTGTTCTCTGGACTCTTCTGCAATTTTTAGCACACTTTGAAATGTTTTATCCAAAGAGTCCCATATCTTATCCACCTTTTCCGATATTTAGATGCAAACTTTTGTAATGAAAAAGCCTTTTGATTCACTGCTGCTTCTAGTGGTGATTCCTCCTCCTCATCACAAAATGAACTTTCCTTTTTTTGAGGGAAGGATCTCGGTTGAATTCGTTTGCACTCTCCTTTTTTCTATGTTCCCCTTCCTCTTTGGCCACTTGCTCAATGAGGCACTGCAGCTGATGGGCCCTTAGTTCTGACAATCATCCCTAAGCGTACATGCCAAGGTTCTTTCGCATTTTAAAGAGGAGCCCATCAATGATGTGACAAAGCTATGCCCACTAAGAGTAACCATGACTAGGGCACTGATGCAATAATGAGTAGTACCTACTCATGGTGGCATTCAAGGGTTCATGATTTCCTTACTTCCAACCTTGGATCTTCCGTCTCAAATTTTCCACTCTAGAGTACGTTTGATACTTTTCATTGAAAATTTCAAGCATTGTACTCCATCTTCTGATTAATTTTGGTTCTAAAGACTAGTACCAGCTTTCAGCTTCCTTGATGAGTGTGCGAGGGAACAACTTCATCTTCTACCAATCCTTGTCAATGTTCTATAGGGTGCAGGCATCATGGAACACCTGTAGGTGGGTCTACAGATATTAGTTGTATCCCCCTTCAAATTTGGGGATGTTTTTCATATCAACGTGCTTGATCTGGCTATCCTTTACATGCCTACTAGGAATTTGAATTGTCTTGGTGATTTGGAGCATGCTCCAAGTAGCCAACAATGGCTCATCCTAATCATAGTCCTGCTGAGGACCATGATGTCTGTGAGGATTCTGGTGGCCCCTCCTTTCATGATGGTGAGGCTCATGCAATTGGTCACGCATTTCCTCACATTGTCCCTTTTGAACCTTTTTACCACCATCCTTTCACTCCTTTTTACCTCAGTTACAATCAAAGCTTGAGCTAGATGAAGGTATAGGAGAGAGAGAGGATGGAGAAGAAGGGGAGGACTCGTTACCACTCTGGTGTTGATCTCCCCCTCTACCCCGATGATGGCCTCGATCATCCTATCCATCATTGCTACGTGACCCTCCATTCCTTTGGGGATCTTGGTAACTTAGAGGCTTGTTTTGAATGATGGACTGAAGGATCTACTACCCTAGGGAAATTTTGATTGAATGGATGTCATGAAAGATGGGATCCCCATTATCCTACAGCCCTTGTGAGAATAAGGGGTTACTGAAGTGTTTCCTCTTCATGTGTTCATATCTTTCTACTTGCTGCTAGTCTCAAGCTCATTAAGCCTTAGTGGGACGATAGTCCTGGTAGTCATGGTCCTCCATGAGATACTCCACTCCATGGTCTTGGATGCCTAGTCTACCAAGATTGTGAAATAGCATTGCAGGAGCCAATCAGTCGGGTGGTAGTACGATGTTGCCCTCCATGTCCCACCATCATAGATGTTCATCTTGATGTAGGATGAAAGTGAAGTTAGGGACATAATCATTGGAATGCTTGTACACCACTCGACATTCTTGTGGCACTGGTGGGTTGGATACCTCTCTCCTGTGAGAAGACATATTAGATGTTAAATGGTCCATGTAATCGATGTACCTTACTATTTACTTTAATTCACCTAGCATGCATAAATTTTTCTATCCTGGGTCCATTCCAATGACTTGAATGATAATTTCACTAAGGTTAGATGATGCATGTAAGACTAATAGTCCCCAAAAATGGCACCAATGATGAGCGGCTAGGTACCCCTACACCCAACCATATGAATTACGAGCATTCACACGTGACTCGGTTGAATTCCGTAGACTATAAGCACTTAACATACACTAGACTCTAACCAAAAAAACCTTGGGTTAGAATGGTCATTGTCTTCCTAATCTCACTTGTTATGTTTTTTTTATGATGGTTAAGTGAGATTAAGGCTAATGATTTTTATAGCTTTTTACTTATCTTTTGGCATCTAATTTAAGGTATGAAAATTAAGGAATGAAATATTATCTAATCTACAATTATCCTAATCAATATCTGAAATATTCCTAGCATAAGTATTCGATCCCATCTTCTAGGCACATTCTGAGCATCCCCTAAACACTACTAGGCTACCAGATGTTAAGCATCACTGGGTTACCAAGTGTTGGATTTGCGTTCGAGATGGTCGTACTTATGATTTCTATGAGCTATGAATGAGTGGTATTGATTAAACTAATAATACGAGAAACTTAAGTAATTATCAAAGAATATAAATATTAAGCTATTGAATGTAATAAATGACTAAGTCCAAATGTTGCAAGGAATGCTTGAAGAGTTCATCTTTATTGTCGTCATGCTAATGGGCTCAGATACATCAATGCTCAAATAAAGAAACGTTCACTTTTCTTACAACTACTACGGGCACTTGGAAAATATTCTATCTCTTGTGGGAACAAATTGCAAGAGCTTCACTACAACTAACTAAAAGATGCCTAAATGAGATGGAAGGCCCTCTTATTTATAGGCCGAAATAGGCTCCACGTAAATGGGGCCACGGCGACGCATGGAAGGCTACATCGATGGGGCTGCGTCGATGTGGCCCCGTATATGCTGCCTAGTCAACGCATTGACTAATGACACTTCATCAATGAATATACTAAAGAATGTTGTCCTTTTTTGTCCACTTGAAAGAGTCTAGATCATACACACTTAATTCAAGATTTGTTAGGAAACAAATGTCAAGGTGGTTGCCTTATCCAAAGGTAATTTTTGACAACCTTACCAACCATCATATTATCCAAGTGGAGCCTATCCTCAACCATAGGCACAATACCAAAAATAGTAGTAATAACCACAAGCATGGGTTATGCCACCACCAAGGCAATAGTATCCATGTAGGTAACCAAATCCTTATGGATATTATGTTCAATGTCCAATCTCTTTAGGAAGTGCTTTAGTCCATACCTTCTCTCACTACTATTCACTAGAGCATCATAGACCCACTACTTCATGAATGTATCCTAATTCCTATGCATACTAATCAATAGTTGGCTCTTTAACCCAATCTCCTAACTCCTTACCACTAGTGCTACCACCAATTATGAAAGGAAATTTCCAACATAACCACAACAAAAGAATGGTACCAAGATAATTAATACACAAGAGGATGTGATGGAAAATGAACCTAGATCTAGTAAACATCCCTTTTTAAGAAAAAGTACAGAAAGGGTTCAAATGATGGGGACTTCACCTACATCCATCCCATCTACATCTACTCCTTAAGGGAACACCACACTTCCACATTCTACGAATTGGAATATAACCACTGTCATGCTCATTCAAACTATAATGCACTAGAATAAAGTAGAAGAACTTCCCAAAAAGAGAATAGATTCCATAAGTTCCTTAGAATACCTCCAAATGGTAGGATAGAAATGCCATAAGGCTTTATTAGATTCTAGATTAGGAGTAAATATAACTTTACAAGATATGTATAAATCTTGGGATCTTCCTCCACTAAAGAAAAGAAATATTTGACTAGAGCTTATGGATTAATCAATCATAGTACCACTTGGATAGGTAGAAGATGTCACTATTACCATAAGTGGTTAATATTACCCTATCAACTTCTTAGTCATACATGTAGGGAAAAATAAAGGAAAATTTTCTATAATTATGGGAAGAGCATGGCTTAGCATTGTGGATGCTAAGTTGGAATCATAGACTTATTTTTGGAAATCTCTAAGGAAGATGAAGCTAGAATCATATAGAGATGCTAAGTTTCATGTATTACATATAGTGATAATAGGTGCAATTGTATGCAGAAAATTAGAACCTGTAACACCTAAAAAATTTAGTTGTTGGAAAACCTAAAATTCTAGTTGATGAGTGGCGAGGTACCCCTACACTCAACCATACAAATACGAGCATTTCACGCATGATCTGGTCAAACTCCAAGGACCAAGTGCTTATGCGCCTTAATGGAACACTCAGGGTTAATCAATCATTATCTTCCCAAACTTACCTGTATTTTCATGGTTGTATGGTTAAGTAAGCTTTAGGTATATGATTTTTATAGCTTTTGTATTTTTTTATGTCTTCTACTAATAAAGGAGAGGGAGAGAGAGCTAAGTGGCTAACTTACATTTACTATTCATTAACTAGTTTCTAAATGTTCCTAACATCAGTATTCATTCCCACTTGCTGTGCACATCTTGAACCAGTGCAATGTTGTTGGGATTACCAAATGCTAATCATTATTGGGTTACCAAGCACTACACGCATGCTTGAAGTGATTGTACTAAGTGTATTTAACTAAGGGGGTTGAAGGTTGAGAGAGATATTAATTAACTAAGAAAGCATTAAAAAATAATTAATTACTAATTAGCTTAATCTATATGCTACAAGGTTTATCATAAAGTTCATCTTTATTGCCGTACACAAAATTGTGCTCAGGTACAAATTGCTCAAATAAAGATCTGTTTGCTCTATGACTCCTACTGTAGGCACACAAATAATTCTAACTTTGGAATGACAAAACTACAAGAGTCTAGCTAAGGGTCTAAATCTAATGTATGGGAACCAAGGATGCCACCTCTTATTTATAGAAGATGAGGCAGGACACGATATCGCATACGCGATATCGCATGGTGGATGTGATATTGTGGTTCATCACTAGTGAAATAGCTTTAACCTAGGATCCCAAGGGACCTTCAAAAAATAGGATCCAAGGTACCTTAGATAGTCTTTTTGATTGCCTAGGGACTTACAGAGTATCACTAGGGGTAATAAAAAGGAAATTTCAATACATATATGAAAATATATGCACAAAATAAACCAAATCTATCTATCTAGCATAATAATTTGAACTACAAACTTTATTCTAATAAAAAAAAGAGATTTCAGAGTGTGTACAAGTATGCCTGAGGAAGCAAAAGGAAGCTCACTTCACTAGGGGTTTGGAATCTATTGAAACTAGTAGCTTTGGATACCACAGTTAGCTCCACCATCTAGAGGCTTCACAACTCTCGATGCTATCAAACCTTACTACACTTCTTACTAGACATGCAACATTGGTGGTGTAAGGAGGATGAGATGTGTGGGATTTTGTGCTACCAAAAAGAGCCATGCTAGGATTCTCAATACCTAGGTTGCTCAATGTTGGTATAGAACCACACACAATCTTAGGGGAATATAATAGTTGTTACAGGTCCCATGCTAAGATTGCTCCAAAAGCCTTATATTCACTATGAATTCTCAAACCTCTTAAATGAAAATTCTACAAATCTCAAAAAGGATGATACTGTCAAAAGTTGGAAATATTTCTATGGTGTTGGAGCTTGTTTTTTATAGGTTTTTGGCCATAAATCTAGTTGCAACATTTTCTATAATTACTCATAGATTGATGCCACATACAAGTGTTGCAGGTGTCTAAATCCAACATGGTTTCTATGAATGGTAAGTTTTGATACCCCCATGATAGCAAAACTAGTCTAGTTACCAAAAATAATAAATGGAAATTTTACCCATGTTGGCTTTTTCCACCCATGTTGGGCCTTCCAACAATGATGCTAAGCTTCTAAAAACCACATTGGGGATATGACACTAACGTTAGGGTATAACACCCATAACAAAGCTTTAGGAGCCATGCTAGAACTACAAGACCACCGCTAAGGTTGGAGTAATGCTAACGTGCTAGTGCCACACTGGAGCAATGTAGGGGGGCAAGGGGAAGGTGCAATGTTGGAGATGCAAGAGTTATACCCCACAATACTATGCATAGGTGATGTTACACCTTCCACAGGTGTTTCCAATGTAGTTAAGGTTATAATCCCCCCCTAAAAAAACCCATGAAAATGCCAATTTTGGTAGTCCAAAAGACATTTTAATCCCCCAAGCTCAAATATGGACATAATATGACTTTTTTTTCACTTGGAGGTTAAGGCTTTGATCACTTATGAGGCATTTTCAGCCCCAAAAGCTAAAGTATGTAAAATTGCATCTCTTGGATTACAATCTTCATATTTTATAATGAAGTTTTTGCCTCAAGTTTCATGGGCTAAGGGTTACAATATTAAAGGGTTACATCATGAGTTTTCTTGGTGGTGTTTCCCTGGCCCCTCTTTGTTTGTGTCTGAAGGATTAACTTGAGAGGCATCAACAAAGAATACAAAACACCACTGTAGATCCATCATTAGTGTTCCCCCTTTATGCTTGCTTTGGTAGCATTGAACCATCCCAAAGAGTTCTTATGATGATGGGATAAGCTTATGATAAGGTGATATCATTTGTAGGTTATATATGATAATGAGGTTTAATAATGAGTCCCATAGGCATTAAGGTCAATTAATAAATCTTTGTGCTTTATGCCTTGAATTTTTGGTCACTTGGCAATGCATTTGAGGAACCAATAGTTCACCCCAAGGTTTCTTTAGCCATTAGGCTTCTCCCTTTGCATGTTTGGGTCATTGGTTTATCTTTTAGTTTTCATTAGCCTTTTGACTTCTTGGCAATTAGCCTCCTCATTTTCTTGTGAGGAAAAACCTTCATTGGGTTTCTTTGACAAGGTCAAGTTTGATTTGGTTTTCCTATTGAATGAGATGTGTTATATCCAATAGACTTAATGGTTTTTCCATTGAATGAGATGCGTTACACTCGATGGACTTGTGAATTGATAATAACAAAGGGATGTCATATGAACATAATGCATGAGTGTTAAACATAGGTCATCATTTTTTCTTAAGGTAAGGAAGATTATAATTAGGCTATGGGGTTGGACTCAAGGAAATGGTAATAGGATGAAAATGACATAAGCACCCTTGACATAGCAAAATAAAATCACTAAATCTTGTGCATTGAGGTTACATGGTGACTTGATACCATGATGATTTGAACCTTCTAAATGACTCTAGGCTTCACCCTACAAGCACTGCTCTAAGAAAATAAGAAAACCAAACCAAGAAGTCATGTTGTTACAATATAATACATAAGGCCATGTAGAATGATCAACAATCCAAGCTACCATAGGTCATAATCAATACATCCAAAATGGATCTACATCAAGGTTTTATAGTATGTTTGTTGTGCAAAAAGAGGTCATGCAGGCTTTCATGTCATTGGTCATCGATGTTGATTATTGGTCTTCATAGGATACATGTAGTAGGAATTTAGATAAAAATGATTGATTGGATTGGCCAACTCATTTTCATTCATGTCTACTATTTTGAAGGCTCCATTGCCATAGGCCTTAGTGATGAAGAAAGGTCCTTCCTAATTGGCTAAGAATTTGTTCACATGCTCATGGACAGCTTGGAGAACTAGGTCTCATTCCTTGTTCTTATGCTTGTTTAAGTTATGAGGGTGTTTTTGTTTCTACCTCTCTTGGTACCACTTAACTTGAGAAAATGTTCATACTCATTGCTCCTCCACTGAGTTTAGGTCCATGATGAGTAGCTCCTTATTTTTTTCATCATTGATGAAGTCTAATAGGGATACCTAAGAAATGACACCTATAATTCAAGAGGTAAAATAACTTGAGAACCATAAACTAGGCTATATGGGGTTACACTAGTTATAGTATGAAACATGGTTCGGTAGGCCCAAAGTGCATGGATAAGCCACTTATGCCACTTGCATTTTCTATTGTTACACACCTTCTTAAGCAAGTTTATGATGACATTATTACTTGCTTTAGCTTGCCCATTGGCTTGGGGGTAGTATGGTGATGAGAAGGAATGCCTAATGCCTAGGTTATGACAAAAGTTTTTTATTTCTTGGCTACTAAATTATGGTTCCTTATCTATGAATATGATCATAGGTATGCCAAAAAGGGCTACTATGGTATCCAGTATGAATTTACACACTTGTTAAGGTTGTTGTCTTCCTTAGGGGGATAGCTTCAATCCACTTCATGAAGTATTTGATTGTAGTGATGATAAAGCTATGCCATATAGAAGACTTAAGCATTATAGGTTTGATGATATCCAATCCCCATCATTAAAATGACCAAGTTATTTGAGTGGTATGTAACTTGGTTGGTGATACATGTATAAGATTACTATGTTATAAGTTTTAACCTTCTGTAGGCAGTCAGTTTCCGTGTAGGGCCAATAATATCCTAACCACTTGATCTTTATGGCCATGGCTCTAGGTCCTAAATGTCCCCCATATACACCCTTGCGAATCTAATCTAGGACTTTGTGGGCTTCAGTTTTTCCCAAGCACACTAATAATACATCATTGTAGGATTGTCAACATAATGTGTTATTGCCTACTATGACATACTATTTTGATAATTTATGTACAACATTCTTTTGGGAAATAGTTGGACCTTGCAAAGGTTCACCATGTATAAGGTAAAAATTGATATCATCATACCACTCCTTTGTAGGAGTAGTATGCACTATGGCTACAAAGGTATCCTTAGTGCTCTACATGATGGGAATAGCACAGTTCATGGTTAAGGTGGACAACTTACTAAACACATTTGGCATCACACTGAGGGTTTATATGGAATTAGATAAAGTATTCTTGTTTTAGAATACATGTTGGATATTGATGTCTATAAATTATTATAGCAATTTCTTTCCTAGGTCACAATAAGGTTGCATATGTTTGGATTTACATGCATAAACCTTAGTTATCTAGTTTCCCATAAGTTGTGAATCATTTTTTATCATTAAGCATTTTATTCCTAAGTCACAAGCTATCATCATCTCCTTGATTAAACCCTCCTACTCAATCATGTTATTGGTACATGGGAATTCAAAATGATAAGTGAAGGGTTGAATTTCACTAGATGGGAATGTTATAATGAAAGTGACACTAGCTCCATGGGCAGTTAAAGCTAGGTAAAAGTACATGATCACATCATAGCCCTTGAGCACATAGCTAACAATGTTGATATGTTTGTTAGGGAATTTAGGATCAATGGTTGCATGGTCATCAACTAGTGAAATAGTAAGTTGTGTGGCTATAGCTTGACCTTTTATTAAGGCTTGAGACACATAATGAAGGTCAAATCCACTGTTATGGATTTCCATCAAGCTATATGACTACTTTCATAGACATTAGTTGTGATGGATCTAAGAATGTTGTCTTTGCAAATGATATTAACCTAACTCCTAAAGAGGTAGTATCTCCACATCTTCAATGAGAAGACTAGGACTAAAAAATACTTCTTCACTTCAGTGTATTAGGTCTCATGGGAAAATAATGCATGGCTTGAGTAGTATATGGGTAACTGTACTCCATCATCTTGTTTTTGATAGAGTAGAGAGACAATAGACATGTTAGAGATGACAAGGTAGATGTAAAAATGTTTATCCTCTTGCAGAGGATAAACTATCAGTAGTTGTGCCAACTTTGGCTTAAGGTTTTCAAAGGCTTCTTGGCATTGAGTCATCCACTCATAGTGAACTTCTTTCTTAAGAAAGTTGATGAATCATGTTTTATTATGCTATGATATTCGATATGTGATATCAAAGCCTCAATATCGAACCCCAAGATGCAATGTTGAACATCTGATATTGTGGGGTATGTATTTGCCTATAAATATAGCACTTGGGCATATGATTTTCATATAGTTTTTCTCATAGCATAATGATGCTCTTGCAGTTTCTTTTCTCCAAAGTTAGAATATTTTCCAAAGTTCCCGCAATAGGAATCATTATGTATGGACATTTATTTAAGTACTATTGTACGTAAGCATGGAAGTATGTGAAAAAATAAAGATGAGCTTTCTGATTAAACCTTGTAGCACCTTGGCTAGCTTAAATAATTTATTTATGCATTTAATGTTTTATGCAATTTCCTTTAATGTTTCCAAGTAATTAAGCCAAAGTAAGCTAATTAGATTTAATACTTATTAATTAATTAAGCCCATAAGTACGATCACTTTGAGCATGTATATGAATCTTGGTAACCTAGCAACATTTAATGTTTGGTAACCCAACAACATTATACACATTTAGGATGTGCACAGAAAATGGGATTAGATACGTAGGATAGTTAGTTATTGATCAATAATTTGATTAAGTTAAATTAATTATAAATTACATTTCAACTTGTTGTTAATTGTAGACAAATAAAATATAAAATAATAAAAAATCATGTGCCTCAATTATACTTAACCATATAACTAAGCTCCACTAGTATAGTTGAGAAGATAATGATTATCATGATTAGATTTCACATCTTGAAACCAATGTACTTAAGAACTTAAGGTATGTAGAGTTCAACCAGATCACACATGAATGCTTGTGATTTGTATGGTTGGGCATAGGGGTACCCTATTGCTCATCATGGGCATCGATGCTGAGGACCTTTTAGTTGTTATGTGTGCTATCTAAGATTTAGTGAAAATTATTCAAAATCTTTAGAACAAACCCTAGAATCATATCATACTTTAAAATTACTACAATCATTCTTAAAAGGCACATTACATTTTTATTTTCGAACATAAGATGTCTTCTTCTCATAGGAGTGATTCTTTGCCAAAGTTTAATAGAGTACATTAGCATGTACCCCAATAATATAGAGTGGTATATGCTCATCTTGATGAGTATGTATCCACACTAGGATAAATAGCTATGGTGTTATGACATGAAGGGCAACATCATGTTCTTTCCAGATCGATCTGTTCCTATGATGCTCCAACAAATGCTTATATAATTAAGACTCTAAGGACTTCATGCTTAGTATGTTGTGTAAGATAGTAATGCCAGGGATTATCATCCCAATGAGATATAACATTTAAGGGATCAATTTCTAGAACAATGCTATAAAACTATGAAGGGGAAATAACTCAAGGATGCCCCATACTCACTGTACCAAAAAGATGGTGGAGAAACCTTCTTTGAAGGTTTTTCATTAAGTAAAATTCCTCTCTTTGACTTTGGTAAAAAAAAGGTCAGAATAAGAACATGTAGTCCATGATCCATAATCCAAGTTTTGGCATGAATGAATTCGATGAAAAAGGCTAATCCAAGGAGGAGAGGTAGGGCAAGGATGCAGACAAGAAACATGGCCATGATTGTGGCTATGATCACCAAAGAGGGGGTAGTAGGAACTATGATGGTGGTAGTCCTACTTTATTTTCACCTTCATCATCATCATCATCATCTTCTTCTAGCTTTGATCTCAATTGTAGAGGGTGTGACCATGATGGAGATGACTGATGGGACTGAGATAATCGAAGGAATCATTAGATAAGTCAAGACTAGAGATGTGGGTGTTTAAGAGAGACCCAATGCCATGAACAAAGGGGTATTAGAGGGCATCATAGATACTAGAATCATGACCTTGATGAGCCTTTTATTGCTACTTGGAGTATGATAAACATTGTAGAGGTAGTGAGAATCCATATAAGGCACATTAAGGATAGTTGGATTAAGAGACTAGACATGAACAATATTCCTAGGTTCGAAGGGGAATATAGCTCATATCCACATAACCATATCCAAGCTTTCCAAGATGCATGTGCCTTGAAAAATATAGAAAATGTGTGGTAGAAGCTTAAGTTTTTCCCTAGGACACTCATTAAAGGAGTAGAAAATTGGTACTAGTCTTTACAATTAGAATCTATTACATGGTGGAGTATAATGCTTGAACTATTCAATGATAAGTATCTGACATACTCTTAAGTGTCCAAATTGAAAAGGTAGATCCAAGGATGGAAACAAAGGACACATGAACCCTTGGATGCCGCCATGAGTCAATAATATTCCTTATTGCATAGATGTCTTGGCCATGGTTATTGTCAAGTGTAGCAACTTTACCACATTATGGATAATCTTTGATCAAAAACAAGAAGGACTCTTGGCATCTATGCCTAAGGGCAATTGTTAGAATTAAGAGCCCATCAAATCCAAAGGTTGGTTGAGAAAGTAGTGAAAGAGGAAGGAGAATTGAGAAAATAACAAACTGTAAAAGAGTCCACCAGTATCGTTCCATTCACAACAATGAGGTTCAATTTTGTAATAGTGAGGAAGAATTAGCACTTGATGAGGTAGTGAACCAGAAAACCTTATCACTTTAGAAATTTACCTCTAAAATTCTAGCAAATTTTGATTAGTTATTAGACTCCATGGATAGTCAATTTCAAGCTATCTTAAAAAGTATTGAAGAGTCTAAAGAATAAGGTAGTCATCATGATCACAGGAAGTGTAAGGAAGCTGAATGTACTAATCAAAGAGGTAAGGGCAAGATTATTACAATAGAGGAAGTTGTGGGAACTAAATTAAATAATGATGGTGGATGTGACATCTACTATTATGAAAATCCTAAGGGATGTTATCCCATTGTGTCACACCTACAAGAGTATAGGGTGTACACTTTGAATCCACAACTAGTACAAAGGAAAAAACCTAGAAGATTGCATTATCCTCAAGGAAATTCTAGGTAGTTCCACCAAAAACAATAGTATTATCCAAGTGGAACTCCTCTACAACCATAGTTATGGGCACTAGTACCACCAAGGTAACTGATGAGTCACCAAATAAGCAATGTGATATCAGATCCGTGATATCAGATATGTGATATTGGCATTGAATCCCTGGTATTGGGTATGCGATGTCGGAACCTATCTCATTATCTATAAATAAGAGACAAGGGCACTTAGTTGTAAGTAGTTTTTCTTTGTCCCTTAGCCGAAATCTTGTAGTTTTTCTATTCTAGAGTTAGAATTATTTCTGAGTGCTCACAGTAGAAGTCATAGAGTGAATGGATCTTTATTTAAGCATTGTGTACCTGAGCACACCTGGTGTCTAGAAATAAAGACAAACTTTGTGATAAACCTTGCAACATTCAGAATAGCTTAATTATGTCATTTAATGTTATTTACTATTATTTGATTCTTTTAGTAGTTAATTAATGTTATTTCCATAGAATTATTAATTATCAATTATCAATGAATTAGCAAACTCAACACGACGACTTTGAGCATACATGGAACACTTGGTAACCCAGTAATGACTAGTGTTTGGTAATCCCAGTAGTGTTACATTGGTTCAGGATGTTTCCAAAGAGTGGGAATGGATGTTGATGTAAGGATTTGATTCACATTAGAGTTACAAACAACCAATTAGTTAGTTAAATCTTTTCATTACACAAACCTAGGAGACCAAGATAGAAAACATTCAAAACAACATAAAAATCATATACCTCAAGTTTACTTAACCATACAATTGTACCTTACAAGTAACCTTGGGAAGATAATGACTACATAATTCATCCTTGTTCTGCATAGGTGCATAAGCACTTAATCTTTGGAATTTGACTGGATTGTGCATGAATGCTTGTATTCATATGGTTGGGTGTAGGGGTACCTTACTGCTCATCATTAGCACCATTGTTGAGGATTTTGTTGTTTGTGTGCTAATTAGAACTTAGGAAATCCTTCAATCATTGGAACAAACCCTTAAAGTTAACTATCCTATAATCATTGGAAAAGAGTACCACACATTAATTAGAGTGTTTCATCAACTAGGTCTGATACCATGAACAATTAGAGGCGGGGTGCACATGATGATCCACCAGTGCTGCAACAGTTTTACATGGTATACGTTCATCTTGATGAGTATGTACTAGAATTTACCTTTATCTTCCACCAAGATGAATAGCTATGATGGCATGATTTAGAAGGTAACATAGTGCTACCTCTTGATCACTCAATCCCAAGCATGCTTCTTCGTGCTCTTACACGAATTAGTATGCAGCACATATAGTTAGAGTACAGTGTGCATGAACAATACTTGAGAGAGTATCGACCCATGGAAGCACAATGCTAGAGGGATCTACAATAGGAGAGACATTACGAATCTGTGAAAGGGAAGTGGTCTCAGGATGTCTTGTATGTCCTAAGTGAAAATGACAATGGTGAATCTATCTCAGCAGGTTTTCCACAAAACAATGTTTTTCTCTTTAACTTCGGTCAAGGAGCTGAGTACCAGAGTCTTCACTCAACTATTTATAATCTAGGTTTTGGCACCAATAGCAACAAAGGGTCTAGAAAAGAAATATGAACACATGATAATGATGGACATTCTGATCATAAATGTGACCGAGGTCATGACCACCAAAGAAAAGGTGATAGGCATTGTCATGGTGCTAGTCGTTCTTCCTCTTCACCTTCATCATATTCTTCCCCCTCTCCTTCAAGATTTGAATGTAGTTGAAAAAGGCAAGACCATGAGAACAATGGTAGGTGAAATAGAAATCACCAACAAAATAGTAGAGAAAGGGGGTGAGGGCATTCTAGAGAGACAGATCAAAAAAGAAGAGAGAGTAGAAACACTATAGGCATCATAGACATCATAGGCAACATGATCACGATGAACCCATACTTGCCACCCAAAGTATGTTAAATATAGCAAAGGTTGTTAGGATCCCAACAAGGCACTAAAAAGATAGTAGGATCAAAAGATTAGATATGAATAACATCCCATGATTTGAGGGGGGATACAATGCTAATCCTTAAAACCATTTACAAGGATTCCACAATGCATATGCCTTGCAAAATATAGAAAATGAGTGGTAAAAACTAAAGTTGTTTCTATAGACATTGATCAAGGAAGCAAAAAGCTAGTACTGGTCCTTAGAAATGGAATCCATTTGTCAATGGAGTACCATGTTGGACTTATTCAACAATAAGTATCAAACATACTCCCAAGTGTCCAACCTATGTAAGAAAATCCAAGGATGCAAATAAGGAGGACATGAACCCTTGGATGCTACCATGGGTTGATATTATTCATTATTACATCATTACCCTAGCCATGGTTACTCACAAAAGGAACAACTATGCCATCTCGTAGATGGGCGTAGGTATGAAATGCAAAGAACCCTTGGGACTTATGCCCAAGGAAGGTTATTTGAGCTTAAAGTCCATAAAATACAAAGATTGTTAGAGTAAGTTGCCAACGATCAAGGCAAGTTGAGGAAAAGAGAAAGTGTAAAGGAGTACAATAGAGATCTTTCCCTCTAAAAGAAGGAAATTAGATTTTGCAAAGATGAAGAAGAGTCACCACTTGAAGAGAGTGAATAGAAAGACTTTTCCCATTCAAAAATTTTTGTCAGAAGTATCAGCAAAAGTGGATCAAATGTGGGACTCCCTAGATGATAAATTTCAGACTATTCTAAAAATAGTAGAAGAGTCCAGAGAACAAAGTAGTGACTGAGAGAGAAGGGAAAAGAAAGATGTTGAGTATGCATGTAGTAAACATAAGGCTAAGGTTGATGTCATTGAAGAGGCTATGGATTCAAACATAGATAATGATGGAAAATGTGAGATATGCCAATATGATCATCCTAGAAGATGTTGCCTAGTAGTATCACATCTACAAGATTCTAGGGTGTGCACTAAACCCATGGTTAAATAGACCAAAAACACCCAAAAGGTTACATTATCCTCAAGGTAACCCAAGGCGGTTCCACCAACCCTTGACATATTATTCGAGTGGAGCTCCACCACAACTGAATGAACAATATCAATAGTGGCAACACTCACAATCATGGGGAATGCGACTACCACATCAAAAATATCCTTACTATCAACCTAACCCATACAAGTATTACATTTAGTAGTTGATCTCTCCACGTGACTCTACTAGTTACATCACTCTTCAACCTCACTACGAGACACTCAAATACTATAGAACTTCTTATTTTAGGATTGATGCCCCACATACATACTATCTTTCTCATCTATCTCCATCTCTTCCACCCTTGGCTCCATTACCACCTACTCTAACTATGTAGGGTGAGCTTCCTACCTAGCCACACCAACATAATGCTATAAGGGTTGTCAATCTTGAACCTACTATTGGATTGAACAAATAATCAAAGAAGAGACCTTTCTTTAGAACCAACAGTCCAATCAAGTGCTTACAACCACAAGCAACTAATTACCCAAACACCTCATCATCATTTGAATATTTATAGCTTCCTTCGAACCAAAAATCACACTCAATGCACATTGTCATGTTAACCTATGTCATCATTGATTGGATTAAAGCTAGCCATCTTCCTAGGAAACTCTATGATCTGGAAAGTCCTCTTATTTATTTTCAAATCATTGGAAATAAGCCTTGCAAAGCTCTTTTGAATTTAGGTTCTGGTGTTAATTTGATCTTCTAGGAAATATATAAAGCCTGGAACCTACCTCCGCTAAAGAAGAAGAAAATTCATTTGGATTTGGCTAACCAGTCCATCACTATTCCATTGGGACTAGTGGAGGACATTGTCACCACTATTTGTGGGTGGTCATATCCAACTGATTTCCTAGTGATTCAAGTTAACCACTGCAAGGGATACTTCCTAATCATAATGGGAAGAGCATGGATAAGTACAATTAATGCGTGCCTAGGAATATGTGATCTCTTCCTAGATATATCAAAAGAAAATGCATTTGGGAAGATTGAAAAGAAGAAAGTTACATGCATCACATACAGTGACACAGGGTGCAACTATGTGCAAAATTCTTGGTTTGTACAACACTTAACATTGCCTACATGCAATCAGTGTGCACAAGTATCTAACATAAAAATATGCCTATATCAAATAGCCACAAGACAAGAAGGCACCTAGTGGCTAATAGCTAACCAAGAGAGAAATTCAACTTTATGCATGGAACCCACTGAGAGCTTGATGTATGCTTATATCAATAGCATAGACTCATTAGAGTAAGTCCATTGCCAACTTCCAAGTATCGACACTAAAAATATCAACTGGGGGAAGTTGGAAATGCCTGATGAGTTTAAGTAAGAGCCCATCGAATTAAAATCATTGCCCACTGGTATGGAGTATGCACTTCTCAAGAATGGAAAATCAGTAATCATTAATGCTAAGCTTGCTCCTCAACAAAATAAAGGACTACTGAAAATGATAAACAAATGGTCAAAAACCTTTGCTTGGTCATATCCCGAATTAACTAGAATAGATCCTAGGATATGCCAACATAGAATTTACACTGACTGCTCTATGAAGCCTCGATGACAACCACAAAGATGATTGAACCCAAAGCTTAAGTAAGTAGTTAAGGAAGAAATTGAAAAACTCTTGAAGCTTGGGTTCATCTACCCCATTGTTGACAGTGAATGGATTAGTCCATTAATCATTGTACCTAAAAAAGATGGTAAATAGAGGGTATGTATAGACTTTAAGCTATTAAACATGGAAACATTTAAAGATCATTTCTCATTACCATTTATTGACCAAGTCTTAGATACCATTGTAGGACATTATTATTATAGTTTTTTGGATGGTTACAGTGGGTACAATCAAATCCAAATAGCACCAGAAGACCAAGCCAAAACTATATTCATGAGTTGTTAGGGGACATTTGCATATAGACAAATGTCATTTGGCTTGTGCAATGCTCTAATAACATTTCAACCTTTTGTTATTAGTATATTTCAGCAGAAAATAGGGAATGTTATGGAGGTTTTTATGGATGATTTATTCACCTATGGAGTGGACTTTGAACAAGCATTGGACCAATTAGAGAAAGTACTAAAATGATGTGTTGAAACCAACCTAAGGCTCAATTGGCAGAAAATCCACTTAATGGTCCAAGAGGGTATTTTTAGTAGGGCATAAAATTCCACAAACAGGGATGCAGGTAGATCCTAAAAAAATTAAAGTTATCCAAGAAATCACTTGCCAACCTGAAATTGTAAAAGATGTTCGATCATTCCTTGGACATACTGGCTATTATAGATGTTCCATTGAGAACTTTTCAAAGATTGCAAAACCATTGGTAGAATTAATGAAAAAGGATGTACCCTTTGAATGGATCAAGGAATGTGAGCTAGCTTTCCAAACCTTGAAGTAGAAGCTCATAGAAACACCCATTCTACAAGCTCTTGACTAGTCTAGACCATTCCATATAATGACTGACACATCCAATTTTGCTTTAGGAGCCATACTTACATAGTTAGATGAACAAAAATGTCCATATGACATTCATTGTGCAAGTTGAAATGTTGTTGGTGCACAACTCAACTATACCACAATAGAAAAAGAGTTAATGGCTATGGTGTTTGCACTAGAAAAATCTAGGCACTATGTATTAGGCTATAAGGTATTTGTACACATGGATCATAGTGTGATTTAGTTCTTTATGAATAAACCAATGGTGAACCCTTACATCATATGATGGCTCATGATATTACAACAGTTCCATCTTACGATGGTCGATCGTAAAGGCACTAAGAATGTTTTTGCTAATCATTTATCTTGGTTGTGATGAGACAAAAAATATGATGAATACCCAATTTTTGATCACTTCCTTGATGAACTCCTCTTTGTAGGTGTAATAAACAATCAATCACCCACAGATACAAATTGGTATAGTAGCATTATTAGTTATCTTCTCATGCAAGAAACACCATAAGGGATGGATGTTAAAATGAAACAATAGTTTCTCCACTGAGTCAAACATTTCATGGGAATCAACAGATACCTTTATAAGGTGTGTCTCAATGGCTTGGTCTGATGGTGTGTTCCTGATGTAGATCAATTACAAGTTCTCCAAGATACTCATGAGGGTCCTTATGGTGGTCATTATGCTATGAGATGAAAAACCATTAAAGTCTTTCTTATAGGATATTATTAGCCTACATTATTTTAGGATACCCATCATTTTGACCAAACTTGCGAGCACTACCAATGTGATGGGGGAATGATTGCTAGAATGGAGGATCCACAACAATGGATTCAACCCTTAGAGCCTTTCAACATATGGGGTATTGATTTTATGGGGCCCATTACACCAATGTCCAATGAAAAATTATATATTATTGTTGCTATTGATTATTTTACAAAATGGGTAGAAGAAACCATTGTTACCAACTGTACATCATCTATCGTTGCACGATTTATTCAATAACAAATTGTAAATAGGTTTGGCATGCCTCATGCACTTACTTTTGATAATGGTACACATTTTGTAGGTGTGACTTTTCAGAAGTTGATGCAATGCTTAGGAGTTGAGCATAAAATGACTACACCATATCATCCTCAAGTGAATGGTCAAGTTGAAGTTACCAATAGGGAGATCACAAAAATTTTGACACGAACCATTAGAAAATATAGGCGAGACTAGAGCACCAAACTGAATAATGCTCTTTGGGCCTACCAATCCATGTGGAAACTCCCTATAGGCTATTCTCCCTATGAATTAGTGTATGGTAAACTTCTAACACTTCCTATGCAAGCTGAGCTCCATACACTATCTACAACATGTGACCTTAACCTTGACCTCAATCTAGCATAGAAAGAATGGTTAATGAATCTTAACTTGCTAGATGAAAACCAATTAGCCACCTATCATCCAACAAACTACACAAGGCCTTCAACAAGAAATGTCATGGCCTAAGAATTAGAAAAGTCAAATACCAACCAAGAGATAGGGTTCTTTATTGGAATCCTACACATGTGCCACAATGAACCAAATTTCAAATGCTATGGGAAGGACCTTATATCATTCATAAAATGTTTCCTTTAGGGTCCATGATGATCTATAAACCTGAAAGCCTAAATAAGAAATTATTGATCAACATATAGTAAACCAAACATTTACATGAGCCCAAAATGGCCAATACTAATACTACCTTTGTTGATGGACAACCCTACTCATTATTTTGGATCTCCTCCTTCCAACTCAGTCATGGGGAAGATGGCCATCAATGCTAATTATTCTAAGCCCTTAGTTTCTTTTGTCTTTTCTATTTTACATATTTTTTTTACACATTTTTCATCTTTACTTGTTTTTATTTTACACCATTGTTAACATTTTTACTATTTCTTTCTTTGTTACATTTTGTTGGATTTATTTTCACTCATCACATAATAAGTGCTTATGATAGTGGATTGTACTATAATAGTGTTGATTGCTAATGTTTGGCTTTTACGCTTAACTTTTAATGTTGATGATAAGATATGGTTTTTTTGATAAAATAGGCAATTAGTCCACATCATCTATTCATCCATTCAACTCTATGGTCTCCCTTTATTTTGGAAATGTGCTGTCCCTTTTTATAATCAAACCTATTAATGAAATTTTGGCTTGGTATTCTTCAAACCAAGAAAAAATTTAAATGGATTAAAAAGGGTGTGACTTCAAGGGGATTTGATGCATTTGTGCTAGCCATTCTCTTGGGTACTTAGATGTTTTTTATAATTTTTCTACCATTCCACTGTCGACTAATACCAAGAGGTTGAATAAATCAAATAAGTCTTTGCATGGTGTTGTTTCCACTAAAAAAAAAACCCAAATTGGTGGAAATTCAAAGCACACCCCTTATACATAATAAAGGAACATGGGCTACAAGCACTGGTTATGGCACTAGAAAGATATGTTACCCATGGCTAAAGGTTCCCTCTAACTAAAGTCCTTTCTCACTTCCTACTTCTCTATTCTTCTTTTTTTGAAATGGTGGTTGTTCTGTGAAAGCATTCTTGTTGCTTCAAGAGGATGGGTTGGTCAAGTGTGTTGATGCAAGGTCACTGGATGTGGTTAGTTTTAATCTATATTTGGACTGAATTTCATTAAGTCACCTTAACCACATAATATATAAGAGACTTTACACAACCTTGATTTTGGGATTCCATTCCATCTTCTCTTCTATTTTCATCTTGCTTTCCATATTCTATCTCATTGCTAGTTTTATGATTAGTCTATATCTTGGTCAATGCATTGTTATTCTTTGGTAAATTCTCATGGGTGAATCCATAACTATTGTGTCCATATGTCATTCCTAGAGCCTATGGACTCTTTGATTTGTGGGTTTCTTAGGGCATAAAGGGCATGAATTTACTTTGGGGAGGATCCATTAGCATTCCTTTTTGATGCAATTGTAAAGTTATTTCCCTTAAACATTTCTCCCAATCAACTATTTATTGTTTAACCCCATCCATGACATCCATTTTTGTTTTTCTATGCATTTTTATTGGCTTCATTGTTGTTATCCCTCTTATCTTCCTTTTTTCCTTTGTTTTCCATCTTATTGCTACCAGAGGTTCGCTCTTAGTTGTGGGGGCCTATCGTAAATTTTTTCATTTCATTACTTATCTCACCACTACACCTTGGGTAGTTATCACTTACAAACCTATAACCCAGTATCTGCCATACCCACAACCTAGCCAATGAGTTTCCTATTAAGGAAAGGTATTGATTGCATTATATCTTATCCATCCTTGCTAATTCATGATTGTGTTCTGTGTGCATATGGCGATCACATGAACAATGGATTGGGATAGCAAGAAGCACTCAGGATGGACTAGAGCAAGAGAATTTATGCAAAGAACAAGCTTAGTCATGCGACCATGGACAAATAATGGTGTGCACATTTTTGGCATCAGTAGAAATGTGCCTCATTTTCTCTTCTCTCCCTCTTCAAGACTATCAAATAAGGGTCTAGATATCATCTATGTATAGTATTCACCATAATGGTTATGAACACCAATGTTGTAATATGTTTGTTGATCTATTCACTAGGCACTTTGAGTTTGTCATTCCATGACACCATCAGTTGTCATTCTGTCAATAATCGCATACCTTCCCAATATTTTGTAAAGAACCCAAGGACAATTTTTCATTTCATCATGGGGGTATGATGAGTCACCAAATAAGTGACACAATATTAGATTCATGATATCAACATTGGATCCATGATGTTAGGCACATGATGTTGAAACCTATCTCATTATCTATAAATAAGAGATAGGGGCCCTTGATTGTAAATAGTTTTTCTTAGTTCCGTAGTCAAAATATTGTAGTTTTTCTATTCTAGAGTTAGAATTATTTCTGAGTGCCCATAGTAGGAGTCATAGAGTGAATGGATCTTTATTTGAGCATTGTGTACCTAAGCACACCTTGTGTCTGAAAATAAAGACAAACTTTGTGATAAATCTTGCAACATTTAGAATAGCTTAATTATTGCATTTAATGTTATTTACTATTATTTAATGCTTTCAGTAGTTAATTAGTATTATTTCCATAGAATTATGAATTATCAATTATCAATGAATTAGCACACTCAGCATGCCCACTTCGAGCATATGTGGAACACTTGGTAACCTAGTAATGACTAGCATTTGGTAATCCTAGTAGTGTTACACTAGTTCAGGATGTTTCTGGAGAGTGGGAATGGATGTTGGTGTTAGAATTTGATTCACATTAGAGTTATAAAAAATCCATTAGTTAGTTAAATATTTTCATTGCACACACACTTAGGAGACCAAGATAGAAAACATAAAAAACAACATAAAAATAACATACCTCAAGTTTACTTAATCATACAATTGTGCCTTACATGTAAGCTTGGGAAGACAACGACTACATAATTCATCCCTATGCTACATAGGTGCATAAGCACTTAATCCTCAAAGGTCAACCAGATCACGTGTGAACACTAGTATTCGTATGGTTAGGCATAGGGGTACCTTACTGCTCATTAGTAGAAATACCCTTAAAGACAACTTGATCCATATGGGTATTATGTTCAGCAACCCTTATCTCCATGTGACTCTTCTAGTCACATTTCTACTTTTCAACCTCACTAGTACCCTTCTAATTATTATCAAACTCATTCTCCACATACAAGGAGAGATACCACCTTAACTAGTTCATCAACTAGGTGGTTCGAACACTCAATCTAAGAAAATACCTTTATTTTGATTAAACAGTCCACCTAAGCCCTCACATACACCTACAATTGGAAATCCTATTTCTCCATCTCCCTCTACATCAAATTTCTTTGAGTCACCTTGAAACCAAATACTACCCAGGATTCATACTATTATGTTTACTCATGTTGTATATGATTGGATCTATGCTAGCAACCTTCTTAGGAAATTAGCACATCTTAGAAGTCCTCTTATTTATTTGCAATTTTCTACAAATAAGCCATTCAAAGCTATTCTTGACTTAGGTTTTGGTGTCAACCTAATTTCTCATGAGATGTATACTGCATTGAACCTGCCTCCTCTAATCAAATTGGAATCGGTAGATGAGTACATCACTATACCATTAGGACTAGTAGAAGACATTATGACCATTTTCTATGGGTGGTATTATCTTTCTAATTTCCTAGTAATCAAGGTGGAGAATTGCAAAGGATTTTTCCCAATCATCATGAAAAGGGCATGGCTAAGCACTGTTGATGTAAGAATGGGCATCAGAGATCTTTCCTTGGAAATATCTAAAGAAAATGCATTTAGAAAGATCAAGAAGAACTGAGTTCCATGCATCACATACAACAATACAAGGTGCAATTGTCTACAAAAACTTTGGTCTATTAAACAAGCATCCATCTTTGCATGCAAGTAGTGTGCACCCTAAGTAGATATTCAAAGGTATCTATACGTAGTAGCCAAAAGAAAAAAGGGTACCTAGTGGCTGACCATAGATTCTAAGAGTAGTGCACTTTGCATGGAATCTACTAAGAGCCTAACATGCACATATGTCATAGGCATGGATGAACTAGAGCAAGTTCATCATTAAATCTTTCATAATGCAAATGATAATACCTATTGCAAAGAGTTTTAAATTTCTAAAACTTTCAAGAAGAATCCCCTTGAATTAGAAACTCTACATATTAGCATGAAATATGTATTCTTGAAAAATGGAAAGCTGGTAATAATGAATGTAAATCTTGCTTCAAAATAGAAACAAATGTTGTTGAATGTGATTAAAAAATGGTTAGCAACCTTTGCTTGATCATATCCCAAACTCATAGGGATTGATTCTAGGATATGCCAACATTGTATCTACACCAATCTGGCCATGAAGCCAAAGAGGTAGCCACAAAGATGATTGACCCCCAAACTAAATTAGATTATCAAGGAGGAAATGAAAAAAATCCTTAAGGTAGGATTTCTCTATCTCATTGTAGATAGCAAGTGGATTAGTCCACTTATGATTGTGCCAAAGAAAGGTGACAAGTGGAAAGTTTGCATTAATTTTCAAGTATTGAATATGGCAACATTCAAGGATCATTTTCCATTGCCATTCATTAATTAGGTGTTAGACACAATATCTAGGAATTTATTTTACAATTTTTTAGATGGTTATAGTGGCTATAACCAAATCCAAATCATGTTAGAGGACTAGGCCAAGACAACTTCATGAGTCCCTAGGGAACCTTTGCACATCGCAAGATGCAATTTGGTCTATGCAATGTCCCTACTACATTTCAACATTTGGTGCTTAGCATTTTTCAATAGCAAATACCTAGCAAGATGAAAGTCTTCATAGATGAGTTCTCCATCTATGAATTTACATTTAAGTAAACCTTAGACTACCTTGAGAAATGACTAAAAAGATGTGTTAAATCAAAATTTAGGCTTAATTGGAAAAAAAGTCATCTAATGGTCTAGGAGGACATTGTATTGTAGAATAGAACATCACAAGTAGGAATTGAGGTTGACCTCAAAAAATTAGAGTAATCTAAGGAATAACCTACCAGCTAGAAACTATCAAAGATGTTTGATCATTCGTTGGACACACTGGCTACTATTGATGATTCATAGAGAATTTCTCTAACATAACAAAACCATTGTTTAAGCTAGCAAAGAAAGATGCTCCATTTTTCTATACCATAGAATGTGAGAAAGCATTCTAGAAACTAAAGGAGAAACTTGTAGAAGTTCCAATTGTATAGGAACCTGACTAGTCTAGACCATTTCATGTTATGATGGATGTATCAAATTATGCCTTGGGAGCTATGCTCATGCAATTCAATAACAATAAACATACATATTACATCCACTATACAAGCTAAAGCATTATGGATGCCCAACTAAACTACACCACCACAAAAAAAGAATTGATGGTAGCAATGTTTTCTCTAGAGAAGTTTAGGCACTATATTCTTGGATATAAAGTGTTTATGCACATGGATCATAGTGCCATCTGTTCTTGATAAACAAGCCAATGGTAAGCCCCCATGTCATACAGTGGTTAGTGATTTTATAAGAATTCAATCTTACTATGATAGATTGAAAGGGAACTAAGAATGTGATCACTGATCACTTATCTCGGTTATAATGAAACAACAAAGAGGATGAAAGTCCATTATCTAATTTATTTCTTAATAAACTCCTCTTTGTTGGGGCTATAACTAAATATTGCTCACTAAGACTAAATGGTATGATGACATTCTCTCCTATCTTCTCATCCAAGAGATGCCATAAGGATTGGACCACTAAAATAAATAACAGTTTCTTCACTAGGTAAAATGCTTTATGAAGATCAATGAACACCTCTACAAGGTGTGCATTGATGGCCTGGTTCGTTGGAGTGTCCTTGATGCTGATCAATTGTGCATTCTCTAGGACACACATGAGGGTCCTTGTGGGGGCCACTATGCTAGGAGATTCATAGCCATTAAAATCTTTATGGAAAGGCACTATTGACCAACAATCTTCAAGAATAGTCATCAATATGTCCACTCTTGTGAACATAGCCAACAAGATGGTGGAATGACTGCTCAAATGGGGGAACCTCAATAGTGGATTCAACCATTGGACCCTTCAACATCTAGGGCATTGGTTTCATAGATCCCATTATGCTCATGTCAAATGAAAAGATGTACATCATAGTCATTGTTGACTATTGTACTAAATGGGTAGAAGAAATAGCCATCATTGACTATACATCTTCTATTACTACTTAGTTTGTACAATAGAATGTTATAAATAGGTTTGGTATGTTACATGCATTAATTTCTGATAATGGAACTTACTTTACACCACTACCTTTTGGAAACTCATGCAATGCTTAGGGATTAAACATAAACTAACAACACCCTACCATCCCCGCGCCAATGGTCAAGCTAAGGTAAAAAATAGGGAAATCACAAAGTTACTAATGAGAACTATTAGAAAATATAGGAAATACTAGAGGACAAAACTCAAGAATGCCATTTGGGCCTACTGCACAATATGGAAACTTCCTATAGTCTATTCACCCTATGAGCTAGCGTATAAAAGCTTACCTATTTCATACATCCATAAACTCTATGGTTTTCCTTGTTCTAGAAATGTACAATCCCTTTTTCATTAATACAACTTTAACAAACTTATGACTTTGGTAGTTTTCAGATTTGGAAAGGATTCAAAGGTTTGAATAATGTGTGACTTTAAGGGGACTTAGTACTCTTTGTGCCTTGTTACTTTGTTAGGTGCATGTGTGTTTTCATGGATTTCTTACCATTCCATGTCAACCAATAATAGAAATTTGAATAGGTCTTTGCATGACGTGGTTCCCATCATCAAGAAAAAAAACAATGGGTATTCAAAGCATACCCCTTAGATAAAATAAACAAGCTACAAGAATTGGTTATGGAACTAGAAATACATGTTACCATGCCTAAAGGTCCCCTCTAACTAAGGCCCTACCTCACTTCCTACTTCTCTTTTCTTCTTTAATAAGAAATGTTGGCTGTTCTATGTGAGCACTCTTGTGTCTTAGGGGGTTGGGCTAGTCTTAGAAAGGTGATGCAATGTCACTAAACATGGTTGGTTTTGGTCTGGAACAAGGATGGATTTTATTAGGTCATTTAACCACAAAATTCACAAGAGACTTCATGTGACATTAGTTAGGAACTCCATTCCACACTCTCTCATCCATCTATGCTTCCCATGTCTCACCTCACTGGCAGTTTCATGTTCTTATTTGATGTCTTAGTTTGATGTGTCAAAATTCTTAGGTAGTTTCTTTTGTATTTTTGTACTTAACTTTTCGTAACCATTAATCATCCATGGGACCCATGGACTCCTCAGCTTGAAGTTATGAAAGGGTAATTAAGGGCATGTGCCTACTTTGGGAAGGACCCACTTGCATATCTCTTGGTTAGGTTAGTTAAGTTCTTTATTCTTAGACATTGTCACAATCAAATCCTTTTGCATGCACCATCAATGACATCCAATTGTGCGAATTCTTACAACATTTTTTAGTGAAATCCTTTTTTTATTGTTGTGAATTCTTAAACACTCTTCAAGAATTTCATTGCATTTGAGCTTTTTAGAATTTAATGGATGGCTTATTCATTTCACCCTATTTTTCAACCTTTCCACTAACACTATTAAAGGAATCCATCCACCATAATCACAACCTAGCCAAGTGTAACCACCAAAGAGACAATGCACTTAAAAGTTATATGTTACACATTGCACAATAATCCATGATTTTGTTGTGATTACAGTGGGAAGCATGGACTAGAAGTGAGATTGTCTTGACCAAGGAAGAATTGACAATACCATGCAATGAGGACCATTCATGATTGTTGGATCTTCTCCCTCACTCTTTAGCTACCAAGAGGAGTTGGATGTTATTTTTATCTAGGGTGTTTAATTCTATTTTCATGAACATCCAATTTTGTAAAAGATTGTAAATCTCTACACTTAGAAACTTAGAGTCCATCTATTTTTTTAAGTCAGTTTGCATGTTAGTAAATAATCCCATACCTTTCCAACATTTTATAAGGAACTTGTTCCTCCCCTTGTTCACTCAAGGACAAGTTTTCATTCAATCATGGAGGTTTGATGAATCATGTTTTGTTGTGCTTCGATATCGGATATGCAATATTGAAGCCTTGATATTAGATACATGATATTAGATCCCAAGATGTGATGTTGAATATTCGATATTATGGGGTATGCGCTGACCTATAAATATAGTGCTTGGACACATGGTTTCCATATAGGTTTTTTCATAGCATAGCAAAGCTCTTGCAGTTTGTTTTCTCCAGAGTTAGAATATTTTCCAAAGTACCTACAATAGGAGTCATTGAGTGTATAGACCTTTATTTGAGCACTATTGTACCTAAGCATGGTAGTGTGTGCAAAAATAAAGATGAGATTTCTAATCAAACCTTGTAGCACCTTGGATAGCTTAAATACTTTATCTGTGCATTTAATGTTTTATGTAATTTTCTTTAATGTTTCCACGTAATTAAGCCAAAGTAAGCTAATTAGATTCAATAGTAGTCAATTAATTAAGCACATAATTATGACTACTTCAAGCATGCATATGACTCTTAGTAACCTAGTAACATTTAACGTTTGGTAATCCAACAACATTATACACGTTCATGATGTGCAAGAAAAGTGGGATTGGATACTTATGTTAGGATAGTTAGTTATTGATCAGTAATTAGATTAAGTTAAATTAATTATAAATTACATTTCAACCTACTCTTAATCATAGATAAATAAAATATAAAATAATAAAAAATCATGTACCTCAGTTATACTTAACCACACAATTAAGCTTCACAAGTATAGTTGAGAAGACAATAATTGTCATGATTTGATTTCATGTCTTGGAACCAGTGTACTTAAGAACTTAAGGTCTATGAAATTTTATTGGATCATGCATGAATGCTTGTGATTTGTATGGTTGGGCATAGGGATATCTTTTAGCTCATCACAAGTGTTTAATTGATTGTAACTTATCCGTAAGTCTAGCAATAAACCTATAGAGAAATTATAAGTTACCTTGTAATCCCTAAAGCTCCTTAAGGTTAGTTGATGCTACCAATTTGGATATGGCCTTAACCTTATCAGGATCAACATGTATTTCTACTTTAGATATTATAAAACCAAGTATCTTACTAGTTTTAACACTAAAGACATACTTCTTAGGATTAAGCCTAAGCTCATACTTAAGGCATCATTGAAGCACAAAGTCAAGGTTATGTCCATGATCATAAACCACTTTAGAATTAATGGTTATATTGTCTATGTAATCATTGAGAAAACCTAGTATATAGTCACTAAAGATATACATCATAGCTCTTTGGTAGGTTGCTCTTGCATTCTTTCAGCTAAAGTGCATCATAGTGTAACAAAAGGTACCCCATGGGGTTATGAAAGTCATACTGAGTTGATGCTTTAGGTTAATCCTAATATGGATGTATCTTGAGTACCCATCCATAAAGGATGATAAGGTACGTCTAGCTATAGTATCAATAAGCTGATTAATACTAGGCAAAGAAAAATTGTTCTTGATGGTTGCCTTATTTAGGTCTTGGAAATCGATGCAAATACATATACTCCCATTTTTTTAGGGACAACCAATATGTTGGATACCCATTCTCCATAATTGATAGCTCTGATGAAACCAATTTAGTATATTTTTGTGATTTCATCACAAACTACTAGGGCCAAATTAGGTCTAATCTTACAAATTTTTTATGTAACTGGTCTAATGCTAGGATCTAGTATGATGTTATGCTAAACTAAACATGGGTATAAACCTAGCATATCTTCATATGACTAGGAAAAGGCCTTAATATTGTCTTGTAAGACTTTGGTGATGTCTTGAGCCTATTAACGTTCTAATGAGGAACTTAGTTTTAGTGTTTTCTCCTCACCATTGTGTTGTGATAGGAACTTCAGCTAGAGAGTCTTTGGTAATGTCACTAGCCTCTAGTTTAAGGGTTTTGACTAAGTTTTTAGGCCATTCTAAAGGTTTATTTATAGTAGTTATGTAATTGATAAGACTCTCAGGTTTAAGATCTAGACAATTAGGATCAATGCACCATTGAACATCACTATGGGGCCCACCTAGGCTCAAAGGAATACTAATTTGCTCCTAGGTGCTCATACTCTAGTCTTGCATATTAACCATAAGTACATTCAGTGGAACTTGGGTAAAAATGAATAAATAATTCAAAAATGATATAGAATACCTTAGTAAATATGTAAACATATGTTATTTCAATGTCAAACAAAATGCAAACAAGGTTAACCAAGGCTATGGGATGTAGCTGAAGACAAATAAGATGGAATAAAGGCCAAAAAAAGTCAAACAAGATAAAAAAAAGTTGAGGCATAATGAAAGTATGAAAAATAAGGTCAAACATGGTTAACCATGGTTATACTTCTGCTAGTTTTAGGCCTTAGCGGGCCATCTTGTCAATTTAAGGCCTTGGAAAGCCATAGTTACATCGTATCAAATAATGATCAAAGATGGTCAAACCTCATCATCTAACACCAATCAAAGGCTAAACAAGGATTAACAGAGTCACAATAGAGAAAATAATGTAGATATGATGAAACTAAAGTTATGTGGATACTAAATAAGGTCAACAGATGGTAATAAAGGTTGATAATGCATAACAAGGCCAAACCAAGTTAAAGTGAAATACATGTGGTAAAAGATGGTCAACATTTGTTAAAAAGGATTAGAATTTTCTAGTTTTAGGCCTTAGTAGACCATGGTATAAGGCTACAAGGTTGAAAAGTGAGTTTGGGCATTCATGGAGGCCATTTTAGGGCTATTTTGGATCAAGAATGAGGTTTTTTTGGGCACCCATGCTGGATCTACATTGGAGCCATGCTGGCTACCATGGATGGAATGGTCAAGTAGTTTTCCAAGTTGATTTTCAGTAATTTTTGATTCCTGATGACTTGTATGGTTAGTGCAGTGGATTGGGGAACCAAATAGATCAATGTTGGCATCAATTTCAACCTTCGAAAACCCCCATTAATGCATGGAATTGTCACCTACACTAGAGCAATATAGTGTAGTTTGGCTCTTGACATCTAGAGGATTAAAATTTATGTTCTATGGTCTTTTCAAGGTAATGTAAGGTTCTAAGAGTTAAAATTGATCATTTTGGAGGTCAAATCTTGCAATGGAAATAGGTTTTAGGGTCATACCCCCCAGAGCCACATTGGCTAGAATGGATGAAAGGGTTCTTAGCATGGATGGTCTAATTTGGATTATTATAAGGTAAAAACAAGGTGAAATTGCAGTTGAATTAAGGGTTTTATAATTGTGTGTCAACTTGATGAGTTTTATGACCATTTGAAAGGTGTTTGGCATGTAGAATCTTGTTGGGGACCTCACCCACACTAGGGGCACATTAGCCAACATGGCTTTAGTACCCGTCAGCATGGATACTTATACTTTTTGGACCTAGGGTGGTTTTATAGGAAATCCAACCAAGCTTCCAATTGTTTGGGGTTGTTAGTAGTGATACTTGAAGTTTTAGATTAAAAATAACTAGGTTTGATGTCTATTTAAGGTGTGGTATGATCATACCTCCTTGAGCCACATTGGGCAGCATTGTTGCAGCATGGGCAAGGGGGCCTGATGAGTTTAAATGATAAAAACAAGGTCAAAGAGCTATCAATTATAAATTTTTATGGTTCTAGACTCTAGTGGGGTAGATTTTAAGGCTATTTTAGTTCATGAATTGGGTTTTATGGATCACCCCTAAAGTACCCATGTTGGACCCACGTTGGCTAGTGTGGGTGGAGGGCTCCCTAGTGTGGTCATGTTCTTAGACCTAAATTTTGACCTAGATTTCAATAAATTTTAACTAATAGAGGTAAAGGAGAGGTGCAAGCATCATGGAAGTAAGCTATAAGGTAATTTTGAGATATTAGTAGGTTTTTGTGGATCATCCCCAAGGTACCCATGTTGGACCCACACTAGCCAACATGTGAGGAGGATTCCCCAACATGCAAAATGTTGCAAATAGAAAACTTAATCACTAGAAAATCAAAAGATCTAGCATAATAGCCTCAACCTTGAATCCCTAGGGCCTCCAAAAAAATGGTATTCAACATACCCTAGATGGTCTAGTAGATCACCTAGGGACTACAAAATGTAAAATGAATGATGTAAACAAAAAGAATGTAGATCTGGAAACCAAAAAAAAAAAAAAAAATAGATTGCACACAAACTAAAATTCTAAAAATTTATTTAAACAAATAAAGAATAAGTTCAAGGATGTGTACAAGAGTTTTCTGTGAAAGAGTAAGAGGGGGTTCACTAGGATAGAAGCTTAGAGCCCATTGAAGCCAATGTAACATACTCCATGATCTAGATGCTCAGCCACTCTTGATGTTGTCAAATCTCCTCTATTTATACCTTAGATATGCAAATTTGGTCATGGATTGGGCTTGAAAAAAGTAGGGGATTTGGATGCAAAAATGCTCCACATAGGAAGTTGGAGATCATAGAAATGTAGTGTAGAGACCAAAAATCTACAAGTATCAGGGGGTGACATGGCTACAAGGGTTCCATGCTAGGAGGCTATATTTTGCAAGTGTGGAAAGAACTAATGAAGGCCAAAATTTCCATGTGCTCAAAAATGCCAAAGTGTGAAACCTAAAAAGGATGTTGGGATTTTGGTTTTATAGGTTTTGGACCATGAAATGGGTTTCAAAGTAGCTACAATTTTATTGTAATTTGGCTGACAAATTACCACAAATTTCTACCATGTACAGGAAAGATGGGTGTCCAAATATAGTAAGTGCCAAACCCCCATGGCGATTTGATTTACTATAAACAGTAATAAGGGCACACCATCCACATTGGCCTTATTCTTCCATGTTGAGCCTTTTGCCATTCTAGTTGGAGTGGTTGGCCAATCTTGAAGTCAATAGAGTGTAGAAATCTTGATCATGTTGCTTCCACACTAGGGACATGTAGTTTCTACATTAGGGGTGGAGCCTCAACACTGGACACATGTTGTTTTTATGTTGGGAGTGGAGCCTCCACACTAGGGTGAACCATCCACACTAAGGGGTAAACCATCCACACTAAGGGGTAAAGTTTCTACTCTAGGGAGGATGGTTTCTATGCTAAGGAAGAAGGTTGTACCCCTCCATGATGGAGGTAGGTGAGGTTTACCCTCTGTAGGTGTTTCCAACGTAGGAGAATGTATTACCCCCATAAAACCCATTAAATTGCCATTTTTGGCATCCCAGAAGGAATTTTCAACTCTCCCAAGCCTAAATATAGACACTAGATGATGTTTTTCACTTGGAAAATGAGGGTTTGACCACTTATGAGGCATTTTTACCCACAAAAGTATGAAAAATGCAAGATTAGCCACTGTGGATTATAATGTTCACATTAACAATGAATTTTTACCTTAGGTTTCATGGGGTGAAGGCTGTTGGCGACCGTTTGGGACACGACCGCCAACGAGTGTCCTCGAACAAGATTTAGGTGCTTGTTGGTCTCTGGCAACACCAAGGCCCAGATACCTCCAAATAGACTCAGTAGTTAATGTGAGCATGTGTGTATGCTGTTGCAACATGCGGTTATGTAAAATGAAATGATTGCGTTGTGTGTAAACTACAAATGACTTATCTTAAAGAGATTCAACCAACTTTGCCTAGTACTATGAGTTGTTGAGAGTTCCTATTTTGTTTAATTGCCTAGTCTATGTGGTCCTTATAATACCTACTTGTAAAAAATAAAATTTTGTAATAACATTTGAGCACAACTCTACGAGTCTACTTCTAATTTTCCCTAGAGAAAGAGATAGTTCCACAAGAAAACTAGAAATAGAGCAAGATTCGATGGAAATAGATAGAAAAGAAAGCAGATTTGCGTGTACCTCAAATATTTAAACAAGGTAAAATGACATGAGTAAACACTTC
>MNCI01013368.1:584619-611966 GCA_015680685.1 Gnetum montanum | reverse complement strand
TAAAAATCCCAAAATTACTTGCCAAGGATGATACTATCTAAACCACTAGCTAAAAAATTTAGACAAAATAAAAAAAAATAAGCATAGCTCACAGGACTATGACAAAGAGGCTAAAATATTTTCTTTAGCAAGCCATTTTACAAGCAATCGTTCACAATTTCTTCGTTACAATGCTCTTCTCCCAAGACTCAAAGTGTGTCTCCAAGTGAAAGCCCAAGTGTGTGATATCAAAAATGAGATCCCAAGTGTGGTAGCCCAAGTGTGATGTATTGTTCCCCCCTTGTGATGTTTTTTTCTTCTTATCCCTGAAGCCTTTTTATAGGGTTCAAATGGTAGTTACATCCAAAATATCTTTGCTAACTTCTCTCCCAAGTAACTTGCCCAACAAGTTAGGAAGTATTAACTTAGGAAGTTAGGAGAAATATTGCAGATATTGCTTTTGTGAATAATGAAAATAAACCCAATAGCTCCATATAATTATTTAAAATTATAGCTCCAATAGCTTTTCATTTTTACTTGTTTAAAACTTTTAAGTTTTGAATACTATTGAAGCCCTAGTAATTTTATGAACAAGGTGATGGTATAATATCTACCTTGGTGTAGACGTTGGTGGTAGCTAATCTATGTAAATTTATATAAATAATTTATTTGCACTTGCACCCATGTAAAAGTGGTTAGAAATAAAAATTTAAATCCAAAATATGAGGTTCGAATGTAAAGGCGCTAGGCCTGGAACTGCCAGCAAATATTTCCAAATTATCTCGCCCTGCCAAAAATCGTTATCAGCCACCACCGTAGAAGAAGGCTCTGTCACTGCATCCGGCATCATTGCCGTGTGGTGTTCAGTTGCTTGGAATTTGTTTTGTTTTGCCCAAAATTCGCTTAGGACTTCCTATAATTTTTTTGTGTGTGTCATCTTCTAGATCACTGCAATTGATTGTAGAGCCAGGGACGAACGTGCCATGGATCAGAGTATCAGCTAATGACAGCATCGGGTATGGTAAGTTGAGAACAACCCTATAATGGCCAGAAAATTCTCTACATAGTGTGGACATTGCAGAACGTAGAGAACGTCTGGGAAGGCATCGAAGATGGGTAGATCTAGCTGCATATCGGTGGAAAAATTTTTTTGAAACTGAATGTGTTGCTACTTAAATTCGCCATGAAGCTCTAATTGTGGTTCCTGTTTTGATCGAAGTGGCAATGACCATGAGAGCTCCTTCTCTGCCGTCCTTGTAACTGCATCCTTGCAAGGCTCTATCACAATATGCCTAGTAGGGGCACCACCGATCTTCGGGCCAAAGAAAATAGTCGAGTTCACCATTCTATTTCAATCAGATCGCGTACAAAAATAGAAATCTTTAAAGATCAACAAACCCTAGCACTTCTGCAAAATCTACTGATGCCTGCAGATCAGCTGCTGAATCACCATTTCCACAAATTTCTTTGCACACATTACTGTTGCTTGGTAAATCATGAACTAAATCAAAGCATAATTTTGGATTTACCTCTGCGTCAATACCAACATGTCTCCTTTCCAGTCCATGAGCAATACCATAGTTTAGATCATTGTATTTACCGTCATCTATGAGGATTGTTCCATTTGCAAAAATTTCATTTTCTATATTTAATTTTAAATTAACAATATCTTCTCCATCATTTTACAAACATCCACTGATAATTTCCCCATTTTGTTATTCAAACAATCTGTTGATTCTGATTTTTGAATTTTCATTTCTAGTTTTCTTCTCTTATTCTTTATCAATATCCAAATGATCAATTCCTGAACATATTTCTAACAATGAAGAATTCCTTGCTTGTCAATTGATTTACCATTGACACATTATCTCTTTTAATCTTCTATTTACTGTCTTTCATATATGCATTATTTCCATCAATAATATTATGGTCTCCCCTAGATCCCATACCAATAGTATGAAATAACACATTTACATTCTCCCACTCTTACAATAATGTTTAAGATGAATCTTACTATTCCATGAAATGGCCAAATGTGCCAACAAAGGCTACATGGTATTTGGAGAATTGAATCAAGAGGCACTAACAAAGAATACAAAACACCACTATAGTACTATCATTGATGTTCTCTCTTTGTGCTTGATTCGATTGAGTTGAACCATGTCAAAGAGTGCTTGTGATGATTTGATAAGGCTATGATCATGAGATGGCAATGAGGTCATAGGAAAATAATCATGAAGGCTAACAATGCATTCAAAATGTTGACATCATGGCTATAGCCTAGTATAGATATGTCTTGAAGTGTTGGTCACTCAACAAATATGTTTGAGGACCCAATCACTTCGTTGCAATATTTCCTTGGTCATTAGGCTTTGAGGTTACATTAGCCATATAACTTCTTGGTAGTTTGCTTTTCCCCTTTTTTTGTGGATTGAAACCTTCATTGGGTTTCTTTTCCAAGGCTTATTAGATCTAGTTTTTCCATTGAGTGAGTTGTGTTACACTCAATGGACTTGATGGTTTTCCCATCAAACACAATGTGTTACACTTGATAGACTTAATGGTTTTCCCATTGAATGAGTTGCATTATAGTCAAGTGAACTTGGGGATTAAGCATGATGAAGAGATGTCATATGGCCATAGTGCATGAGTGGCAATCATAGGTCAACATTGTTTTCTAAGGTATGGAAGGCTATATTGAGGTTACGATGTTGGGCTCAAGGAGTAGTGCTAGAAGGAGGGAAATGGTACAAGAACTCTTAACACAACAAGATAAACTCACCAAATCTTGCACATTGAACTCATGTGGTGACTTTCCGCCATAATTATTTACACCTTTGTGATGGCTTCAGGCTTCATCTTGCAAATACAACTCTAAGAGAATAAGAAAATGAGGAAAAAAGAGCATGTCATATTAATACAATGCATAAAGGCCACATAGAATGACAAACTAAGATATCCAAATCACCAACGTTGCCAGTTTATGGCTATGGTAGGCCATGATAATACTTTAAGGCTTTGGTAGTTTGAGGTGTCAATTTAAGGTCATAGAGGACCATGGCATTAGTTTAAGATCCTAGTAGGTCATATTGCTAGTTTAAGGACTCAGTAAGCCATGGTGTTACTAGTTTTAGTTAGTAGGCCATGTTACTAGTTTAAGGTCTTGGTAGATCATGGTAAAGTAGGCTTACTTGTTGATGGTATTAATGTCATGGCTTTTATAGGTTGCATGTAGGTCACATGTAATAAGGTTTTAGATAGGAATGATTAACTAGATTAGACACCTTATTCCTATCCATGTTGGCTATCCTGAATGCTTTGTTACCATAGGATTTGGTGATAAGGAAGAATACTTTCAAGTTGGGTGAGAATTTATCCACATGCTCATGGATGTCTTTGATCTTATGCTTAGTCAAGATATGATAGTTCTATCATTTCTACCTCTCTTGGTAGTGCTCGGTATGAGAAAGTGCTTGCATATGTTGCTTCTTCACTGAGTCTAGGTTTGTTGTCTATAGCTCCTTGCTTTTCTCATCATTGATGAAGTTGATAAAGGCCACCAAAAGTGATGGTACATGCAATTCAAGAGGTAAAAAAAAATTAGAACCATAAACCAAGCTATAAGATGTTACACCAATTATCATACAGTAAGTTATACGATAGGCCCAAAGTGCATGGACAAGCCACTCATGCCATTTATGCTTGATGTTATTGAACATCTTTTTGAGCAAGTTAATGATGGCCTTATTACTTGCTGCTACTTGTCCATTGGCTTGAGGGTAATAAGGCAATGAGAAAGAATTCTTAATTCCTAGGTTGTGATAGAAATATTTTGTTTCTTGGCTACTAAATTATGGTCCATTGTCTATAATTATGATTATGGGTATGCCAAAATGGGCTACAAGGTTATCTAGGATAAATTTACAAACTTGGTTAGACATAGTCTTCCTTAGCGGGATAGCCTCAACCCACTTAGTAAAGTAATCGATTGTAGTAATGATGAAGCTATGGCCTACTAAAGACTTAGGCATTATAGGTAGGTCTAATGATATCCAATCCCTATCATTGAAATAGCCAAGTTATCTGAGTTATGTGCAACTTAGTTGGTGGTACATGTATAAGGTTTATATGCCATTGGCATGTGTCATAGTGCTTAACCTTCTACAGTAAATCGCTCTCCATATAGGACCAGTAATAGCCTAACCATCTAATCTTAGCAGCCATAGCTCTAGGTCATATATGTCTCCCATAGACACTCTCATGAACCTCCTCTAGGATTGTTTTGGCTTTGGGTTTTACCTAAGAACTTTAGCAATATGCCATCATAGGACCATTGACATGATGTGTTATCACTGAAAATGACATATTATTTTGATTTTTTATGTATAACATCCTTTTGAGTAGTAGGAAGACCTTGTGAAGATTCACCATACATAAGATAAAATTTGATATAATCATACCGCTCCCTAGTAGGATCAATATGAACTACAAACATAAAGGTATTCCTAGTGCTTTGTGTGATTTGGATAGTTTAGTCCATAGTTTAGGTGGACAACCTACTAAACACATCTAGCATCACACTACGGGCTAACGTTGCAATGGCATTAGATATTGCATTCTTGTTGTGAGGTAAGTGCTAGATATCAACATCTATAAATTGTTGCAACACCTAATTCCCTAGGTCATAGTATGGTTGTAAATGTTTGGCTTTACATGAATAGACCATGGTTACTTGGCTAACCACAAGTTGTGAATTACCTTTTATTGTTAAGAATCTAATTCATAGGTCATGAGCTACCATCATTCTCTGATCAAAACCTCATACTCCTCTATGTTGTTGGTACATGGAAACTCAAAACAATAGGTGAAGGATCAGATTCCACTAGATGGAAATGTTATGATGGCAAAAGCACTAGCCCCATGGCTAGGTAAAGCTCTATTAAAGTACATGACCACATCATAACCCTTAGGCACTTGGCTAATGGTGTTAATGTGCTCATTAGGGAACTTAGGATCTATGGACACTTGGTCATGAATAGGTGTTACTATGAGTTGTAAAACTATAGCTTGACTTTTCTTTAAGGATTGAGAGATGTAATGAAGGTTAAACTACTTTTTTTTATATTGATTATTATAGCTTTGATCACGTTATCTTTGCAAAGGATGTTGGCTTGGCTCTTGAAGAGGTAGTGTCTTCACTTCTTCAATGAGAAGACTAATGCTAGATAATACTTCTCCACTTCAATATATCAGGTCTTGTGGTCAACTAATGCATGACTAAGGTAGTACACTTGCATTTCTACTCCATCATCATGTTTTTAACAAAGTAGAGAGGCAGTGGACATGTTGGAGATGGTAGATGTAAAATGGTTTAACCTCTTGTGGGGGATAGACCATTGGCAATTGCACCAAATCTTACTTAAGGTTTTCAAAGGCTTCTTGGCATTGAGCCATCCATTCATAATGAACCCCTTTGTTAAGAAAGTGTTGCATAGATTATAACTTATCTATAACCCTAGTGATAAACCTATGAATAATTGCAATCTACTTTGTAATTCTCGAAGCTCATTAAGGTTAGTAGGCACTGCTAATTTGGATATGGCCTTAACCTTATCAGGATCAACATGTATCCCTACTTTAGATACTACAAAGCCAAGCATCTTATTGGTCTTAACACTAAAGATACATTTCTTAGAATTAAGCCTAATCTCATACTTAAGACATCGTTTAAGCACAAATCTAGGTCATTAGCATGGTTATGAGCCACATTGGACTTAACAACTATATTGTCCATGTAATCATTGGGCAAACCTAGTAGGTAATCACTAAAGATATAGTTCATGGCTTGTTGATAGGTTGCTCCTGCATTCTTATGGCCAAAGGATATCATTGCATAGCAAAAGACACCCCAATGGATCATGAAGGTTGTGGTAAGTTGGTGCTCTAGGTTGATCCTAATCTAGTTATATTCCAAAAATACATCCATAAATGATAACAAGGCATTTCTAGCCATAGTATTGATAAGTTGATCAATACTAGGCAAAGGGAAGTCACCCTTAATGATTTTCTTTTTTAGATCTTGAAAATCGATGCAAATATAGATACTCCAATTTTTCTTAGGGACTAACACTTAGTCGGATACTGATTCTAAATAGTCAATAGCTTGGATGAAACCTACTTAGTAGAGTTTTGAGATCTTATCATGAACTACTAAGGCTAAATCAGGTCTAATCTTGCACACTTTTTGCTTAATTGGTCTACTGCTAGGATCTAATATGATGTTGTGTTGGACTAAACATGGATCTAGAGCTAGAATATCCTCATATGATCAAGAAAATGCCTTAATGTTGCCTTGTAGGACCTTAGTTATGTCTTAAGCTTATTGAGATTATAGTAAGGAACTAAGTTTTAGTGCTTTCTTTGCACCACTGTGTGTTGTGACAAGAACCTCAACTAGAGGATCTTTGTTTATGTCTCCTACCTCTAGGTTGAGGGTTTTAACTAGGATTTTAGCCATTCTAGAGGTTTCTCTATTAAGGATATGTGGTCAACAATACTCTCTAGCCCAAGATCTAGGCAATCAGGGTCGATACACCATTCGACATCACCGTGAGGCCCACTTAGGCTCAAAAGTAGATTGATTTGCTCCTAGGTACTTGTACTTTAATCTTGCATGTCAACCAAAAGTCTATTAAGTGGCACCTACATAAAAGTGGATAAAAAATGCTAGAATACTATAAAATTATGCAAATACAGGTAATTCTAAAGTAAAAAAGGGCATCCAAGGCTATAAATAAAGTGAAAATGAGAAAACAAATTGTAGTAGGGGCCAAGTAAAAGTCAACCAAAGGGAAGTACAAGGAATAAGGCCATATGTGGTCAAAAAAGGTCATAGTTTTGCCAATTTTAGGCCTTAGCAGGCCATGATGCTAGTTTAAGGCCTTAGTAGGCCATGGTCACATGTTGCCAAACGGTGGTTAGGAAAGGTCAAACCCCACTATTTGATACCAATCAGAGGCTAAAAAAGGTTGTATAAGAAAATACAACACTACAAATACTGTAGATTGGCTAATATAGGTAAAAAAGGATTAGGTTTTTCTAGTTTAAGCCTTAGAAAGCCATGTTTTATGGTAACAAGGTTGTTAGGTAGGTTTGGACATCAATCAGGACTATTTCTAGGCTCTTTAGACCTGAACGACAAGGGTTTTGAGGCTTTCATGTTAGAACCCCCTTATTTCCACACTGGCTAGCATGGAAAGGATGTTTTCCAACATGGAAGAAACATCTAGATAGTTTCCTAAGCTTTTTTGGGTTAGTTTCTAACTCCTAAAGGATTACATGTATGTGTAGTTGGTTTGGGAAGGGAATGGGCTAGTTTTGACATTGGTTCAACTCATAGGACCACTTTTTGGAGCCTAAAAACATCTTTCATGCTAGATTGATGTTGGGTAGCATGGTTCCAACGTGGAAACCAAGAAAAATGGATTTTAGGACATCCAAAAGGTTAAAATTAGGGTCCCAAGGCCTTTCCAAGGTAACATAGGATTAGATATGTCAAAATTAAGCAGTTTTAAGGTCAATAAAGGTTAAAAAGTAGGGTTTGGAGATTAATTCCCTTGTGTCCATGCTAGCCAACATGGATGGGAGGGGGCTCAATGTGAAGGATCACATTCCAAGCCAAAATAGGATCAAATAAAGCCAAACTAACTACTAGAACTCATATCTAGGAGTTGTGCATCTTGTAGATTTGTTTTGAGAACATTTGAGTTAGGTTTGAGTGCCAACACAAGTTGAAATTGCTTTTCCCCCTTCTCCATGTTGAGCATGCTAGCCCCAATATGAAAGAATGTGGCTGAACTTGTTCTATGATTTTGTGATGGTTTGGGAGCACATTGACTAGGTTTCTAGGCTCCTAGGGCTATAGATCATAATTTTCCAAGTTTCTAGCTAATTTTGATCATGTTTGGAGGTTGTATGATGGCATCTAAGGCTTCACCCCTTATTTCCATGTTGAGGGAGTTATTCCAGCATGGAAGATTGAGTTGGATGAGTTTTGAAGGTTAAAAGAAGATTGAATGAGCTTGAACCTAAGGCTATGAAGTCCTAGGCCTCTTTGGTATAGATTGTTAGTCTTCGCAAGTATCGATCTATTACCAAAAGTGGAAAGGTAGCTCTTCTAAGCTATTTCCACACTACCTAGAATGGAAGAAGCCTTTCCCAACATGGATAAATCAAGAATCCTAGATCTAGGCTAGTTTGGATCATAATCAACTATGCATGTTGGCTCTTAGAGTTTCTATGGTTAAGGACTAGGGTTTCAAGTCAAAATTTGGTAGTTTTTGGTGTTCCTAAGCATTTTTTGGATTTAGCCCCTTTTTCTCACCCTAGGGGTGGGGTGCCAAGTGTGGATCCAACTAGTAAGATTAAGGGGAATATATTTTGCTTACTTTGAGTTAGTTTTTCAAGGTTTGAGAGCTCTAGAAGGTGTAAACATGGTCTAAGGATGTACACAAGGTTGTCTGGTGTATGTTTGAGGTGTCTAATGGTCCTTTCTGATTCATCCTCATGTTACCTCCTATTTCCATGCTAGCCAATATGGAAGAGGTGGCTTGTAGTGTGAAAGAAATAAGGGAATTTATTTTTTCCCTATTTTTATCACTTTTGGCCATGCTTGTGGGTCTTGAGGTTTTCTAGTATTAATTGTTGATTCCTAAGGTTAAAATTTTGTCATTTTAAGGGTTTTTAGGTGGTTTTTGGGCTTCATCCCCTTAATATATGCTAGGGTTAGGATGATTAGTGTGGATGGGATTCTCCTCAGTATAGAGAATCCAAGGGGGCAAGCTTGAGCTATTTTACTTAACTTCCAAAAGTTTGGTGGCTTTTAGAAGGGTTGGGTTGCTTCCAAAAGTTAGTTTCTACGCAAACTTCAACAATTTTACCTTCATCCCCTCCATCAACGATGGGGCTAGGATGCTTAGCATGGATGAGGTCCTTCCCAACATGGAAGAATATTAGGGGGGTTGATTTTATTGATTTTGACATTCTAGTAGCTTTTGAAAGGGTTGTCAAGGTTTTGGTGCAAGAACAATGCATTTTGATATTGTTTTCATACATTTGGAACTCCCCATTGACCTTCCTAGCTACATACACATTGTTTCCATGCTAGGTAGCATGGAAGAGGCCTCCTTGAACATGGATGAACCAAGAATGTTAGATCTAGACTAATTTGACAATCAATCAACCACGGATGTTACCCTTCAAGGTTGCTAGTGTCGATGATAGATACTTGGTTTCAAAATCTAGTAGTATAGAGCTTCCTATGTGCTTCATGCATTCAGCCTTGCTTCTTCCATGCTAGGCATAGTGGCCCTAGTGTGGATGAGAGGGGGATGGTAGGTCTATGCCATTTTGACTACTATTGAAGCATTTGGAAGCTCCAAAGGATCTCGACAAGGTCTAAGGATCACTAGAGTAGATCATTTGGTTATTTTTTGTCAAAAATTAGGTTTTCTTACATGCCCCATGGGTTTCCATGTTGGGAACCATGGATGGGAGGGTGTTCACTAGTGTGGAATAGGCTATGGGTAAAAGGTCAACTTGTTTTAAGGTTAAATTAGGCTATCAGAAGTTGTTAGGGAGTGTTAGGCTTTGAAAAATGGCTACTAGGTAGTCAATTTAGGCATTTTTGGTCATCCCCCCATCCATGCACTCTAGGGCTAGGATGTTCAATGTGGATGAGGTCTCTCCCAGCATGGAACCACTAAATCCCTAGGTTTCAAACACTTTCTACTATATTTGATGAGGTTAGAGGGCTGTTGGGGGTTATTAGAGGGGTTCTAGGTCATGTGGGCCAACTCTGAGGGTCAAATTTTGGCTAGATGGGCACTAGTGGGTAAGTATGGGTGTTACCCCATTGCTCCACATTAGGGAGTGTTGTCCCATTTTGGAAACCCAAGATGTCTAGCTTTAGTAAGGTTTAACCCCCTTTCAGAGCCTAGGGTTGAATAAGGTAAGCTATAGCTGCTAAAATTGCAAAAAAAAGTTAGGTTTTAAGGGTTTTAAGAGGTAGGAGGCATGTATCCACATTGGGCATGGTATCCCTAGTGTAGATGCATGGGGGTTAGGACCTAAACATGATTCTAGGTATCCAAGGGGTTAAAACTCTAGTGTTGATGAAGTTTCCTAGCTAGGAGTAAGGGCGTATGGTGCGGCCCACTACCCAAAATTTAAAATTTTAAAACTTTAAGTTATCTTAAATCAATCTCAGCATGGAAAAGACTTTGCCTCCTTGCACTTTAGTGAACTTTGAGTTCTAGTGAACTCAATCGGAAATAGAGGTTTAGAGGTGGGTGTTTCATTTTAGGTTGGATTTTTATTGTCAAATATTGTAAGAAACCATTACAAAATATCATTACCATGTACAAAAAATTGAAGGAGAGACCTAGTAGAGATGTTTGTTACAAACACCATTAATGTTTAGCATGGAATCATCAAATATCCCTCCTAGCTAGCGTAGAGCCTCCATCCTTTCTAAGTTTTAGAGTCTCTCAACATTGGAGTGACCATGGTGAAGCAACGTGGAGGCAAGAGCTAGAGCCCATAGATCTAGAGCCAGAGCTAGAAGAAGTAGGCCATTATGAGGAATTTTTAGAGTGGTTCAATGCTAGCAAGGGTGACTTCAAGCTTTTCATGGGTAGCTTCATGAACCTTAAGGCAAAGTCATCATATCCTTTTTTTAGGTCTTATGCGTTTCCAAACTATTATTACAAAAGAAGATAATTGACATCACACAAGGATGGACCTTTAAGAGGGTCCTAACAGAGGGTACTATAATCAACTAGGTGTTTGCTTTGGCTATTGTGTTTTAGGAGGAGATTCTCAAACTTCACAATGATACCTCTACCATAATCCACATGCATTTTGCATTTTTTGTAGGTTATTTGAAAAGGTTCATGGAGTTTTTGATGGTGTGAATGAATGGATGATGGATTGACCAAGACCTAGACCAACTTTTTAGGCCTTAGATAAAGCACATTTATCCATCCATGTAGGCCCATAACCCACCACATGACATGGATGATTCATTGTTTGTCACCACCAAGGATCTTAGTGTAGGTAGTGTGAATCCCCTAATGGCATGGGGGAGGAGCCCCTCACAATTCCAACATGCATCCTAGAGGTCTAATGGTTACATAGAGAAGCCAAAGGGGTAACTAAGTTCAAGCTCAAAAGGCCCATAGAGGAAGCACCACCAACTTCAGGGCAACCCATCCAGAAGAAGCTTAAGTTTAAGCTTAAGACATCATACCAAGTAGTTACAAGTAATTTTTATCTATGTTTTAGCTATTCTATGTTTTAAGATTTATGGATACATTATGAATTTATTTGTTAATTGATTTTTATATGCTATGGTTGTAGACAAGCATTGGGACATGGTAGCCCAAGTATGTAGATAAGGCTCCCTTATAGTAGTATGAGGTTGAAGGCTTAGTCAATGTAGATATAGATGATCTAGATGCCTTGTTCAGTGAAGTAGTGCTTGGAACCTCCCCCATCATCATCCTAGAAAAGGGAGAGGAGGATCCAAGTATGCACATGTATTAATGCTTCTCATTATATCCTATTTTTTAGGTTTGNGGAACCATAGCTGAGACATGGAGATGACTCCTTGCTGAATCTTCCCTTTGATATATGGAGTGTACCCTTGAAGTTGTATGAAAATACTATTAATCTAGTATTTTCATGCATAAAAAATTCATGGGAGATGGAGAGGTTCAATGAATCCCTATGGGAGTAGGTTATGGCCTTGAGAGAGAAGACTTAGTGGTAGGAGAAGGTGACTAGAGATCTCCAAGAATGTAAGGCCTTTGTGGAAGTCCAAGTGGCTAACTTAGGAAAATTATAGACCAAAGACATCATGTGGACCTGCTACTAGCATGCCATCTAGGAGAAAGTAGCACTATCATAGGAGATGGTAGAGCAACAAATACAAATGGATCCCATCTCCCAAGAGGTTGGGGATTGGAAAGATCCTTGAACCTAGGTCCTAGAGTGGGGTAGGACATAAAAGGACCACAAGTGATAGTATAAGGTTGATTAGGAGACCTACTTAATGTGGCTTAAAGAGAGAGCTATTCATTCAAGGGATCTAGGTAGAGAGTGCCTACTAGCTCTTTGAAAGCACTCTCATGGTGGAGAAATCCCCTATTCATTAGATTACCATTGTTGTAGGTGAGACTTTTGCAACTACTATTACTCTGGAACCATACAATTGGACCATAAGAGATAGGACTAGCATCCTCATAGGCATTGATCTTGAGGATATTGACTAGGCTAATATGATAGAGAACCAAATTCTCCATCACTTGGAGAATGGCCTTCAACATCTACTATTGGAAGTCATGGAGCTAGATCTTCCATAGGTTTGATGTATTTTGTGTTTTAGTTTTAATTATGTTATGGTTTTGTGTAAGTTATAGTTGTGTTATTGTATTTTAGAAATAGGAGACATCAACAGCCCCAGCAATGAGGGTGGGGATGACCCACCACTTCCTTCTCTAGATGCCCCTTAGCATCCCCCATCTACCTATTTTAGCTTGTTGGCTATGTGTTTATGTTTTTATGTTGATGACTATTGTTGTCCAAGACTATGACTATTATTATTTTTTGACATTTTGCCACACAGTGTAGCCATGACTATGTATGTTATAAATACTTTAAATTTAAATTTTTCTTATTTTAGTTTTGGGTATATATATATTGTTCTAGTGGTATAAGCATTGTAAATGGCTATAAAGGTAAATGACTAAATGTAAATAGAATAAAAGAAATTTTTTCCAATTTTAGGCCATGGTGGGCACAACTTACATTGTTTTACTAGTTTAAGGCCATTTTGGACCATTTTATGTTATTTTTTGAGTTGCTAGTTTTTAGGCCATGGTGGGCTAATTTAAGGCCATGGTGGATCCTTGATGTTGAAAAGAAATTCATATTTTTTTGTAATTGTGTTTTTTTAAAAGTTTTTATGATTTTTTAGTTTATATCATGCTAAACAAGTAAAGTAAAGAAAGTCATAGAACCATAATAAATAGAACCACAACTAAAATAAGGTTCAAGGCAATATGCATAAAAATTTGAATAAAATATAGAAAAAGGAATAATTGATTAACAAAGAAAACACTTATGCTAAATGCTTATGGTGCACATGGTTATAAAGGTTACAAGGATGTATCATGGAAGGAGTAGGGGTTCATGTTACTTGTGTAGACTCTTCCTAATCTTTAAAAGGTTAGGAAACGTATAAAATCTATTCTACACAAGTTTGTACTTACCATCCCTTTCACTAATGATGTTGAAAGGGAGTTCATCCCATAGCACATTCCGTTACGTATCATTGTAATTTTTAGCTTGCTTCTCTCTCTTGGGTTGATGGAATTCATGGCTAGGAGTTTCCTTCTAAATTTTCACTTTATACCCCTGCTCTATGTTCACATTGTTGATAGCCAAGGCAATTGTGTTATCACCATGAATGATAATTTCACCTCCCTCATAAGGAAGGTGGATCTCATGGTGGATAGGTGAAGACATGGCTCATAATTGAGCCAACCAAGGTCTTTCTAGGATAAGGTTAGACCCTGACATTTCCTGCACCATCAAGAAATAGGTAGTTTTGGTAAATTACTTCCCTACTACAAAGTCCAAGGAGATAGACCTCTTGACAATAACCCTTGGCCCATTGAAGGACTTGAGAGTTGTGTTTGTTGTAGGCTATATTTTCTTTGTTAAATCCAATTGTTCAATGATGGTGCATGGAATGATGTTTGTTGCAACTCCATTGTCAACATGTACTCAATGTACCTTAAACTATTGCACTTAAATTGTGATGATAAGAGGAGCCCTAGTCACTTTGCCATTTTAGGTGTTGGCTTTGATTTCACTATCATGAAACACCAATGATGTTGACTTCTCTTCCCTTCATGAAGAAGTTACCATGACTCCTCGTTAGTAGGGATGTCCTCACTAATGAGGATGGAAGTCAACATCTTGACTAACACCTCACGATGTATGATAGAAGTCATAATCAGGTCATACCAAGATAGAGTTATGTTATTTTTCTTAAGGGACTATCTGACTTGATCCATTGCACTAAGGAAGTTTTTGTCATTGGCCATGGGCTTATCACCTCGGTTGTGCTTTACTTACTCCATGCATCCCAAAATGTGAACTTCAGCCTTAGGTTATTAGGGTCTTTCCTCTTTCTTCTGGTTTTGAATTTTGGAATCCTTCTATGGTTTGATGGTTGAGGTAGGCTAGGCAGAGGAGGTTCTGGATATAGATGATATCGGAATGGACTTTGGTGGATCCACTTCCTTTTGTGCCTTAGCCTGCTTGTTGTCCTTGTTGTTAGGCTTTTGCGTATGCTTCTTCCTTTTCTTGGCTAAAGCTTTTTGGTTGTTATTTGTTGATTGTGAGAAAGAAGTAGTAGCACTGGCCACCACAGGAGGTCATTGTATGGCTAATTCTATTGGTTGGGTTGTAGGTGGTTGAGTTATGTTAGGTTGGGATAATCTATTGAAAAAAGGATTCCTTGGAGGTGCTTGTGATGGTACTTTCACAAAAAAAGATGGTCTTGAGCTAGTGGAATATGAAGAGGTCCTTTCATTGTGAGTGGGTACTTACATCATGAATAATTCCCTCACTGGTCTTCAATTATCATTAATGTTGACTATTGAAATAACATAAGGGCCGTTATTAGCATTCAATGGATCATTGTACACCTACATCAACTAATTGTATGATTAGATAGGATTGGATGTATCTAGAACTAGCTCATCCCTATCTATCATCTTCTATAGGTAATCCTTTAGTGCAAGGTAGAAGTCCATGGCATGACTAGGTAGCTAATGATAGTGGCAAAAGAGGCTAAACTTAAAATACTTAGGTAGCTATGGGCCATATTTCATTACTCTAGTGGGGTCTTTGGCTATCTCACATAGTCTATCATGCTTCTTTTAGGAAGCTTCAGTCATCTTCTTATATTCAATATACCCACTTTTCAAAAATTAATCTAACAATTTGAATGGCTTCAATGGTATGGTAGTATACTTGCTACGGTCCTTCCACTCAAAGTTTGGCTTGGGAGCAATCAATGTAGTGGCCCTAGAGGTTGATGGTTGGTTATCTTAGTTGTTATTAGGGGCCTTGGATGGATTGGCCTTTGGCCCCTAGTTAGTAGTCTTGGTATTTTGGTTACTACTCCTATAGCCATGTTGTTTTGTTTACCCCTCTCCTTATCCATCCTCATGTGTTGATTTTGTATGCCACATAGGTAGGGTTATGGCTAGTCTCCACAACATCCTCTATGTTTTTTGTTTAATAGAATGCTTGAGTAAGGGACTACAGGTCTAGGTAATAAAGCTTAGATTTGATAAAGTCATTAATTGTCCTCTTAAATATAGTAAAAATGTGTGTTTTAGCTATAGGCTTCAATATTTCATTGAACAGACCATTCCATTGTTGGATGAACTTCTACATTGGTTCTAGGGATCCCTACTTAACCTTCATGAATTGGTCAAGCGTGGTATTAGGCATCAAGTTATACTTGAAGTGGTTAATAAATTTGACTATCAAGTCCTCAAGAGAGGATAAAGATCCTCTAGGTAAGACATGGTACTAGTCAAGTGCTTTCCCAGTCAAGGACATAGGAAAAATCCTTAGAATAGTGTGCAGCCAAGGTTGTAATAGAAAGCACTCAGAGTGAAAGGTAACAAGGTGGGTGTTGTGATTACCTTCTCCATTATACTTGTTGAATTGAGGAATAGAGATGCGAGGAGGAAGTGCCAAGGGTGGGATCATAGTACTGATGGGATCATCTTGATAAAAATTCATAATCTTGACACTTTGGGAAGTAGAGGCCTTAAGAATATTCAACTCCTTTGTTAAGTCATTAATCATTTAGATGGCCTAATCTAAGCCTTGTGGTGTCCTTGTTGGCTATAGGGTTTGTACAAATGGCTATGGTGTTTGTTGAGAGGCTTGGGGCCTTGCTATTGGCTATTGTATATAGGAGAGAGGTTGTGTTATAGTTGTAGTTGGTAGTCCAAACAAGGAGAAAGATGTTTATGCTAGTATCTAAGGCATAAATAGGACAAAGGGGGTATGTGATCCCTGAGTTACTTTGGGTCCCACACATGGATGGCTAGTGGATTTGTAATGATCACAACCACCACCAATGGTTGCATAGATTAAGGTCACGTGGAAAAAGGCATAGATAGGATATAAGTTATTAGTTGTGGCATTGACTAGGTTTAATGCATGGCTATGACTAGTGTGGGACCAACCATAGTAGGATAGGAAGGGGTGGAGGATGGCAATACCTAATCCATGGAGAAAAAAAAGGCAATAGAGGAAGGTGTTGTGGCCTTGAAGGATGTTTGTTGGAACAACCCTTCTATGATATTTTTAGGCTCAAATTCTTCCCTAAACTCTCCCCCACCCCCCACCACCCCCACCCCCCCTCTTTCTCTAGTTGCCCATCAAAGGTAGCTTTTGACTTATCTTCATCAATCTCAATAAGGATGGCTAAGATACTAGTGTAGATGTCATTAGGAGGGGTGGGGTGTTAGAGACCAAAGTAAAAGGTTGGTATTTTCCATTAGAAATTAGTTTTGACAAGCTACTGCTTATCTCAACTAGAAAACATGGGGATTTAGTTGACTTCTAGAAGTTTGATGGCTTCCGAAAGGGTTGCACCACCAATGTTGGAAAACTAAAATAAAATTTGGTAGCCAAAAAGTGGGGGAATGGTATCAACAATGGCCTTGGATTTTAAAATTCATAACAACTATTGTAAGAAATTAAAACACCCAAACACCTACAACTTTCACCTTGAGGCTTTTGTTCCAAGGTGACAAGTGGCAACGTTGATTTTTAAGGGAACTTCTAAGGTTTCTTTTGTAAAAAATAAAAAACTTTCAAATGGTAGTTAATGTTGGCAATGAGGGATATAGATTTTTGACAAAGAAATCAGGCAGAGGTCCTTCTTCTAGCACTAGAAAACTATTGTAATTAGAAGAATTGATCATTGAAAAGTCAAAACATCTAGCATAGTAGCCTCAATATTGAATCCCCAGGGCCTACAAAAAGATGGGATTCAAGTTGTCTTGGATGATTTGGTAGATTACCCAAGGACTTATGAAATGAAAAATGAATGATGTAAATAACAAGAATGCAAATCTAGAAACTAGAAAGCAAAGTAGATTGCACACAAACTAAAATTCTAAAACTTTATTTAAACAAATAAAGAATAAGTTTAGGGATGTGTACAAGAGTTGTCCATGAAAGTGTAAGAGAGGGTTCATTGGGGCAATAGATCAAAACCTATTGAAGCTTATGCAACACATTCCATAATCTGGATGCTTAGCCATTCTTGATGTTATTGAATCTCCTCTACTATTGCCTAAGATCTATAATTTTGGACATGGATTGGGGATGAGAAAAGTGGGGGATTTGGCTGCAAAAAGTCTCCATGTTGGGAGTTGGAGGTCCCGAAAGTGTAGCATAGAGACCAAAAACCCACAAGTCTCAGGGGGTAATAAAGGGTGTAATAGGAATATAGGGATTCCATGCTAGGAGGCTACAAGAGACTATGTTTTGCCAGTGTTGCAAGAATTCCTAAAGGTAGAAATTGCTATGTGCTCAAAAATGCCAAAGTTTGGGACCTAAAAAGGGTGTTGGAATTTTGGTTTTATAAGTATTGGACCATGAAATGGACTGAAATTTGGATGACAAATTGCTACAAATTTCTACCAAGTATAGGTAAGATGGTTGTCCAAGTAAGTACCAAACCCCCATGGCCATTTCATTTACTATAAATAGTAACAAGGGCACACCATCCACATTGGCCTTATTCTTCTAGGATAAGCCTTCTTCCATCCTAGCTGAGTGGTTAGCCAACCTTGAAGTCAACAGAGTGTAGAAATTTTGATCATGTTGCTTCCATGCTAGGGGCATGAAATTTCTACATTAGGGGTGAAGCCTCCATGCGGGGGTGAAACTTCCATGCTAATGGGTAAAGTGTCTACACTATGGAGGAAGGTTGTACCCCTTCATGCTAGGGGTAGGTGAGGTTTAGCCCTTGTAGGTGCTTCTAGTATAGAAAAGTGTATTACCCTCATAAATCCCATTAAATTTCCATTTTTGATATCGCAAAAGAAATTTTGAACTCTTTCAATCCCAAATATAGACACTAGTTGACTTTTTTTTCACTTGGGGAATGAAGCTTTAACTACTTATGAGGCATCTTTTCAACCCTAAAAGTATGAAATATGTGAGATAGTCCACCATGGGTTACAATCTTCACATTTACATTGAATATTTACCTTGGGTTTCATGGGGTGACGGCTACATGGTGAAAATTGGTTAAAACATGAAAATTTTTATGGTGTTTTAGGAAAGGTAGAAAGGACATAACTTGACTTGTTTTTAGTTGGTTCTAGTTGTCAAAGGCCATGGAGAAGTGGTAAGGTAGAAAACTGCAAACTAGGAGGTCGATTTTGGGGTTTTAAGGTTATACCCCATCCATCCATGCTAGGGCCATACTAGCCAATATGGATTGGATGCCCTCAACATTGCTTGATCAAATCCTAAGTTTTTTAACACTTTCAATTGGATTTGACAAGGTTTCAAAGTTGTTGGGGATGTCTAATGAGATTTTAAGATTTGTTGATCAATTCTATGGTTGAATTGAGGTTTGATTGATGCTTATGAGTGTTATACCCCCTTGGGGAATGCTGGCTATCATGGATGAGGTCTTTCCTAGCATGGTTGCCCAAAGTGGTAACTTACATGGAGGGTTCTCGCCCTTGTTGAGGCTTGGGGTTCACTAATGTTAACATCAACTACTACAAATGGTAAGGGGATTAAGGTTTCATGGTTGTGGGGCATGGGAGGCTATGAACCACACTAGATCAATGCTACCTACCATGGGTGAGGGGGGTATGAGGTTGAAAGAGGTTTGTGTGGGTTTCAAGGGGGTTAAACCCAAACGTAGAGTAGGTTTTTAGGCTTGAAACACACTTTGCTTAGGAGGCGCTTGGTGGGGCCCATATAAATTCAAATTTTTGAACTTTAATTACAACTCCCACCATCCTAGCATTACTTGGACTTTACCCCCTTAGAACTACTAGTGCACCATTAGTTTTAGTACATGGTTTTGACAATGGTGGTTTGAAGTAGGTGCTCAGGCTGAAACATGGTTTTTATGGTTGTTTTGCCCAAAAATCGTCCACACAATTTATTCTTCTTCTAGTAGTGCATTGGTGTAGAGCTCTAACAAAGATTTGTGCTCATAAAATCCATCAATCCTTAGCTTGGTTGCTCAAGGTGCCCCTTTAGGTAGTGTTTCCACCAAGATCCTTGCAAATTTCAGATGTTTTTAGGTCTGTTAACCAATGCCATGAAGAAGGGAAGCAGTAGTAAGATCCTTGGCCTGGAAGATGTTGATGTGGTTGCAAGAGGCATCTTCCGCCTTCCATGGCCCATGATGAGGCAAGGATCCTTAGAAATCACCCCAAGGTAGGCCATTTCTAGTCATTTTTTATGTGTTCTTGGTTGTTTTTGTTGTTTTCCCAGTTTAGAAATTGGGTGTTTTTCTAGATTTAGACTATTGTGGTGGATAAAATTGAATTTTAAAAAATTTTCACCCCATTATTTAGTGGGTTTTATGTGTCTTCAGTGTTTCTCGATCATTTAAATTTGGTTTTATGTAGGTTTTAAATTAGAATATAGTTAATTTTTGTTGTATTCTTTTTGCTATTTTGGAAAAAAAAAAGCAACACTAATTTTGAATTTTTTATTAAAAAAGTAATAAGTGATTTTTAATTTTTGGCTCCATAGGATTTTAATTTAGTGTTTAATTGTTAGAAAAATGGTTGAACCACTAGAGTCAGGCTCACAAATAATTCTCCACAAATTATTCCATTAGTCAATTCATAGCGGTTTTGCTGTTTTGGCTATTTTTATGGTACTTTGTGTACAAAACACAACTATGAAATTTTAGTTTTTTTAAAATTGTGGTTTTTTAGTTTTAAATATTAGGCTTCAAATGGCTATGATTTGATGTAATTTGGAGTTATGGTTAATTTTTAGCAAATTTTTCAGTTAGCTGATACAACTGTGTTTTCATGCCATTTTTAATTTTTCAAGTCACTTCACAAATTGTTTTTGAAAAAATGATAGGGAGTTTTCGTGTTTTCAATTTATGGATGCATAGGTATTAATTTAAGGTTTATAACAATCTTTGAGTCACTATATTTGGATTTATGGTTGATTTTTAATGATTTTTCTTATAAAGTTATGCAAATTAAGGTTTTAAGGCTTTAGAGGTTTTACTCCTTGAAGATGGCCACCGTTGACTTTGGATGATTTTTTTATCAATGTCCCATGTTCTTAGGGATTCTTGAGAATGTTAGAAGTGGTCTAGAGTTGGTTTCATTAATGTTAAATTTTTTTAATATTTTTTTATCAATGTCCCTTGTTCTTAGGGATTCTTGAGGATGTTAGACGTGGTCTAGAGTTGGTTTCATTAATGTTAAAAATTTTTCAATATTTTTTAATAGTGATCTATGGTTATTTTTCTTAGTTTTGAGTGTAGTTGTGGATTTTGATTAAACTTGGTCAAACTAGGCCTTCCCAAGATAAGGTTGAACCTTGGTGTTTCCTCTACCAGCAACATGTTTGTCATTCAAAATCTAAAGAGATAGAGCCTTTGACAATAACCCATGATCCATTGAACGATTTAAGGATTGATGTCATCATGTGTTGCATCTGTGCTATTAGGCCCAAATGCTTGATGATGATATAAGGTATCATATTTTTTGTTGATCCATTATCTACATGCACCTTATGTACTTTGTACTCTTCTATCCTTATCATTATAACGAGGGGTGCCTTGGTTACCTTACTATTTTTGGGGTTAGTCTTGATCTCATTGTCATGAAACACTAGTGAAGTTGATCTAATTTTCCTAGGTGAAGAGGGTATCATCACTACATGGATCGATTCTTCATTAGCTGGGATGTCCTCAATAATGGGGATGGAGGTTAGCATCTTAACTAATTTGTGATATCGCGTTCGCCCCCACAATATTGTGTATGCGATATCGCAACCCACTGAAACATCTATAAATAAGAGGTAGCTTTTCCTTGTTTCTCCATCTAGAGTTAGTTCCTTAGCCAAAATATAGCATTTTTACCATTCTAGAGTTAGAATAATTTCCATGTGCCCATAGTAGGAGTCTCAAAGTGAACAAATCTTTATTTGAGCAAATTGTACCTAAGCACACATTTGTGTATGGCAATAAAGAAGAACTTTTTGATAAACCTTGCAACATATGGACTAAGCTAAATAGGATTTAATTATTATTAAATGTTTAAATGCTTTCCTAGATAATTAATCTCTCTCAACCCTTGACTCTCCTAGTTAAGTGCATTCAATATGACTACTTCGAGCATGTGTGTAATGCTTGGTAACATAGTAAGGACTAGAGTTTGGTAATCCCAGTAGCGTTGTACTAGTTCAGGGTGTGTGCAGCAAGTGGGAATGTATACTAATGCTAGGATACTTAGAACTTAGTTACTGAATAGTTAATGAAAGTTAGTCATTTAGTTCTCTTCACCCTTCCCTATTAGCATAGGTGTTAAAAAGATAAAAGTTATAAAAATCACATACCTCAAACTTACTTAGCCATACAACCATGACAATACAAGTAAGTTTGGGAGGAAAATTATTGATTAACCTTAAGTTTTCCATTAGGGCATGTAAGCACTTAGTCCTTGGAGTTCAACTAAATCGCGCGTGAGATGCTCGTATTCGTATGGTTAAGTGTAGGGATACCTCGCCACTCATCATTGGCACTATTGTCAAGGACTTAGTTGTTTGTGTGCTATGTAGAACATAGAAAATCATTCACATCATTGGGATGCTAGAACAAACCCTTAGGGTTGATCAAAAGAAAAAAATAAGATAATGGTAAATAGCACATCGAATAAGACGAAAATGTCTTCTTCTTCATACAAAAGCACTTCACCGCCTAAGAACAACACTAGAGATAGTCAGTGGTACAACATAAGTGATCCAGATTCGCCAATTCCTCAAAAATTTTGTGTGGTATATGTTCATCATGATAAGTATGTACCTGAATTTACCTTTATTCTCCATCAAGGCAAACAACTGCGTTAGAGAGACTTGGAGGGCAACATAGTATTGCCTTCAGACCGAGCAGTCCCTAACATGCTCCTTCGTGCTCTTGCACGAATAGGCATGTCATAATTGTATGTAGAACATGTCACATGTAGGTTTGACACAAGGGATTACCATCCCACAGAAGGGCAACATCAAAGGAACTTGCAACAAGAGAGATACTATACATCATTGAAGGGCAAAAGGCCCCATAATGCTTTTCCTATCATAAGCGAAATTAAGGGTGGTAAACCTATTTCAATAGGTTTCCCACAAAAAAATGTTCCTCCTCCTAACGATGGTGAGGAGGTGGTGTATCAGAACCTTCACTCCATGATTCACAATACTGGTTCTGATCCCCACGAACACCAAGTGTTCAATGAGGGAACACGAACACATGATAAGGGTGAGCATTCTGATCATCATCACGATCGGGGTTGGGATCACCGAAGAGAAGGTAGGAAACATCATCATGATGATGGTTCTCCTTATTCTTCACCTTCATCACCACATTCACCCTCTCCTTTAGTATCAAGACACAATCATAAATTACCTAACCACGAGGACAAAGGTAAATAGAGTGAGAAACCTCGACGAGAGAGTCGAGAGTGAGGATGAGGACACTTTAGAGAATCACAACATGGAAGAAGGGAGAGTAGGGAACCACGTAGACATCATAGATGCTATGAAAGAAATGACCACGAAGAACCCCTACTTGCAACTCGAAGCATGTTAGACATCACGGAGGCCGTTAGAATTCCTACAAGGCACCAAAAAGATAGTAGGATCAAGAGGTTGGACATGAATAATATCCCATGATTTGAGGGGGGATACAACGCTGATCCTTAGAACCACTTACAATCATTTCATGATGCATGTACCTTGAAGAACATTGAGAATGAGTGGCAAAAGCCAGAGTTGTTCCTAAGGACACTAGTAAAAGAAGGGAAAAGCTGGTACCAGTCCTTAGAACCGGAATCCATTCAAAGGTGGAGTACGATGCTAGAACTGTTTAATGATAAGTATCAAACGTACTCTCGAGTGTCCAACCTATGAAAGAAAATCCAAGGATGGAAGCAGGGAACTCATGAACCCTTGGATGTTTCCATGGGTCGATACTATGCACTGTTATATCATTGCTTGGGCCATGATTACTTGCAGCAGGATCAACTACGCCATCTCATATATGGACTTAGGCATGAAACTAGTAGAACCCTTGGAACATATGCCCAAGGAATATTATCAGAGCTTAGGTCCCATCAGATTCATAGATTTTTGGAGCAAGTAGCTAAGGAAGAAGGAGTAGCTAAGAAAGTGCAGAAGAGTACAACTGCAATCTTTCCCTCTGAAAAAGGGGAGTGAGATTCTGTGAGGAGGAGGAAGAGTCACCACTCGAAGAGATGGTGAATAGGAAAACCTTGTCGCTCTAAAAATTAACAACAAAAGTGTCAAAAAAGGTAGATCAAATGTGGGACTCCTTAGATATTAGATTTGAAACCATTCTAAAAATCGTAGAGGAGTCTAAGGAGCGAGGTAGTGACTATGATAAAAAGAAAAAGAGGGATTTAGACAATGCATGTAACAAAGGTAAGGGTAAAATGACCATCACCGAAGAGGTTGTGGATTTTGACACGAACAATGACGGTGGATGTGAGATATGCCAGTATGACCATCCTAAGGGATGTTACCCAATAATCTCACATCTACAAGAGTTTGGGGTGTATGTACTTGACCCACAACTTAACAAATGACAAGCACCCCAACGGTTACCTTATCCTCACGGTAACCAAAGGTAGTTCCACCAACCATTAACATATTACCCAAGTGGAACTCTACCACAACCTATCGAGTAACACCAGTAGTGGAAATACCCATAGTCATGGGGGATGCCACCACCAAGGCAACAATACCCTTACCAGGAACTGGATCCATATGGCTACTACGTGCAGCAACAAATCTCTCCACATGACTCTGTTGGTCACGTGACACCACAAAGTCACTACCAAGCTCAGGAGTATTATAGGACTCCTTCTCATGGGAGAGATACACCACATACATACCATCCTCCAAATCCATTTGCAACTCTCACACCGATAGCTCCATTACCACCCACTCCAGCAATGCAAGGGGAACTCCCCACTCAATCGTAGCAACGTAATGCTATGAGAGCTATAAACCTTCAACCCACTACTAATTCTAACAACTGTGCAAGGAGAAGATCTTTCTTCAGAACTAATAGTCCAAAAAAGCTCTCACAACCATAAGCAGTTCAGCCTCCAAACATTTCTCCATCAAATAAGGCTTCAGAGCTCCCTTCAAACCAAAAATAGTGCTCAACACATACAGTGATGTTAACACATACTATCACTGACTGGATCAAGGAGGGCCACCTTCCTAGGAAATTCTCTAATCCTGGAAGTTCTTTAATCTATCTCCAACTTGCTGGGAATAAACCATGTAAAGCTCTTCTGGACTTAGGTTTCAAAGTTAACTTAATATCACAAGAGATGTATAAAGCCTGGAACCTTCCTCCACTAAAGAAGAGCAATATTTGCTTAGAGCTGGCTGACCAGTCCATCACTATTCCCTTGGGACTAGTGGAGGACACCATTACTACTGTGTGTGGTTGGTCATACCCAGATGATTTCCTAGTGATACAAGTGAACAATGACAAAGGGGACTTCCCAATAATAATGGGGAGGTCATGGCTAAGTACCATAAATGCATGCCTAGGAATCTGCAATCTTTCTCTAGATATATCTAAGGAAAACACTTTTGGGAAGATCGAGAAGAAGAAAGTTCCATGCATCACATATAGTGATACAAGGTGTGATGACATACAAGAATGTTCAGCATTGCCTGCATGCAACCAGTGTGCCCAAGAAATTAACATACACAAGTGCCTATATGTAGCAACCACACAACAAAGAGAAACCTCGTGGTTGATAGCTAATCCCAAGAGCAACTTACCAACATGCATGGAGCTAATTGGGGGAACAACTTGCACTCACATCGAAAGAATAGATACACTAGAGCAAGAGTGCCACCAACTTCCAACCCTTAACCTAAAAGCATCAATTGGGAGAAGTTGGACACTTCTAAAAAATTCAAACAAGCACTCATTATTTCGGATCTCTTCATTTCAACTTAGTCATGGGGAAGATGGCCACCTATGCTAATCACTCATAGCCCTTAGTTCTTTTTAAGTTTTTTTTTTTAAAGATTTTTGTTTTGAAAATTTCTTTAACTTTTCTTGTTTTTTCTTTACAACATCATTTATACTCTTTCATTTCTTTATGTGTTTCTTTATTTTTTTTGATTCATTACCTAATAAGTGCTCCTAATGGTGGTATGAACTGTATTCCATTGATTGCTAATGTTTGGTTTGGTTTTTACATTTGAGTGATGATGTTGATACTTGGGTATGGTTCTTTTGATATAGTAGGCAATGAGTCCACGTCATCCATGCATCCATGAATTTCTATGGTCTCTCTTGGCTTGGAACTATACAGTCCCTTTCTCACTAATAAGAACTATCAACGAATCAGTGACTAAGCATTTCTCAAAATAAGGAAGGACTCAAGGACTGAAAAGGGTGTGACTTCAAGGGAACTTGATGCATTTGTGTTGGCCATTCTCTTGGGTGCTTAGATGTTTTCTTCTTGAGTCTCCCATACCATTATGATGCTAATCCATTATTGGGAAGCTGAGATAATAAAAATAATAAGTCTTTGCATGGTGTGGTTCTCACACAAAAAACAAAAAACAAAAATAAAAGTGGGAATTCAAAGTACACCCCTTAGATAGAATAATCATCTAGGCTACAAGCACTGGTTACGGAACTAAATAAAATTGTTCCCTCTAACTAAGGCCCTTCCTTGCTTCCTACTTTCTCCTTTCTCATTTCATTGGAATGGTGGTGACTTCTTGGCGGAAGCATTCTCATTACTTCAAGTGGATGGATTGGTCGAATGTATTAATGTGAAGTCACTGGATGTGGTTTGTTTGAGGCTAGATTTGGAATAAGATCTACTACATCACATTAACCATTAATACACAAGGGGCTGTACACCACCTTGTTCTTGAGACTCCATTCCATTCTCTCCTTACCATCCTTCTTTATCCATTTTTCACCTCATTGCCAGTTGTATCAATAGTCTATATTTTGGTTGATGCATTCTTTTATTTTTAGTAAATTGTTGTGGTTAAGAATTTAACTCTTGCTTCCAAATGACATTTATAGAGCCTTCGGACTCTTTGAATGTGGGATTTTCAGAGCATTAAGGGCATGAGCCTTCTTTGGGGAGGACCCACTAGCATTCCTATTTGGTGCATCTATTAATTTCTTTTCCTTAAACATTTCTACAATCACCATTTATTTTGTTCATCTCCATATTTGACATTCATTTTATCAATGTTGTCATTGTTTCTTTTTCTCCATCTTTCTTATTCCTTATCTTTTTCCATTCTCTCACTACTAGAGATTTTCTCTTAGTCATGGGGGTCCTGGTCCAATTTTTTTGATTTTCTCTTAACCCCTACACCTCGGGTAGTCACCAATATTATATTTCCAAATCCATATTAGCCATATCATAACTCATCCAATGGACCTTACACCGAGGCAAGGTATCAATTTCATTGTGATTCATTTACCCTTGCTAATATAAATATTGTGTTGTGTGTGAAGATGGTAATCATACACCAATGGATTGGATCTGGAGGGAACACTTGGAATGGATTGGTACTGGAGTAGTTATGAAAGGAACAAGATTGATGACATGCTTATGGATGGACAACGAAAGACACAATCTTGGCATCGACAACAACAAACTTCTTCTTTTCTCTCTCTCTTTTCTCTCAGCTACCAAATAAGGCTAGATGTCAAATGAGTATAGTGTTCACTCTTGTTGTCATTGTTGGTGACCGTTTGGGACGCGGCTGCCAACGAGTGTCCTCGAACAGGATTTAGGTGCCTGTTGGTCTCTGGCAACACCAAGGCCCTAATACCTTCAAATAAACTTAGTAGTTAACGTGAGTATGTGTGTGTGCTGTTGTGGCATGCGGTTGTGAGAAATGTAACGATTGCGTTGCATGTAAACTACAAATGACTTACTTTAAAGAGATTCAGC
>MNCI01013368.1:566607-584107 GCA_015680685.1 Gnetum montanum | reverse complement strand
AAATTTACTACTAAAATGATCTTAAGGCTTTTAAACACAAGCGCTTCAATGGAAAAATTTAATAGAAATTTCTATCGGGCAACAAGAACAATAAGAGCAATCTAAAAATCCCAAAATTACTTTCCAAGGATGATACTATCTAAACCACTAGCTAAAAAATTTAAACAAAACAAAAAATGAAATGCATAACTCATAGGACCATGACAAAGAGGCTGAAATCTTTTCTTTAGCAAGCCATCTTACAAGCAATAATCACAATTTCTTCTTTACAAAGCTCTTCTTAAGACCCCAAGTGTGTCTCCAAGTGAGAGCCCAAGTGCTAACTAGTAGCCTTCCAAAGTGTGATGGATGAGACCTCCCAAAAGTCCCAATATGTTTTATGATGCCTTCCTCCTTGACCCCTGAAGCCTTTTTATAGGGTTCAAAGGTAGGTAGGGAAGTTACAAAATATCTTGGGTGGTTTTAACCACCATAGAGACAAAAAAGCTACAATGGACAAGTGTCCTATTCCATGGCCAAGTGTCTTCATTCAGTTGCCAAGTGTTCACCATGGAGAGAAACAAGTTGCAATTGACACGTGTCCCATTTAGTTGACAAGTGGCCATTTTGGAGACAAAAAGGCTATAGTTGACAAGTGGCCTTGGTGGTTACAATATCATAGAAAATTAAAATACAATCACTAAGTTACATAGAAATATAAGCTATAGTTTCAACTTATTCCATACATATATATCCTCTTTATTTTGCCTTTTCTTGGCAATATAGCAGGTGGCAGTTGGATGGTATTATAAAATCATGTATTCTAACCCTCAAAAACACATAAACATTTTTCCATAGGGCCTTTTTTTATCAGAGATTTGCCATTTGATTTGTTCTTTGTGAAGTAAAAATAAAAATATTCAAGCCTAGGTCCTCTAAATCTTGATCTCTCCTTATGGCAGCGTCCAAGAGTGTGCACTCCCGAAAGAACAACGATCTCCTGGTCAGTTATTTCCATTCGGTAAAAAGATATCCCTCAAATGACTGACACCTTTGGTTGCATCGGCAGATGTCCCTATTTTGGGTGATCCTGCTCAGACTTGTCCAGTCTCCTAGGGTGGAAAGGAGTGTCAAGGCCTCCAGTAACCTCAACAGCAACAACACCTGCAAGCTAGTAAAGATCGACATACAAGAGGATGGGGAACTCCTACTTGATAGGCTCCAGAAGGTGCACAACGATATCAAGTCTATTGTTAGCGCCATGGTTGAGCTCGGCCAGGTATCTGATGGTTTCGAAGGGCCTGCCCGTGCACAATTTTACATCAAATGTGCCCGCGCTATGCCATACAATGCGAATCATGATTGGAGTACAGTTCTTCTCGGCAATGAGAGCATGCAACCTCCAGCGTGCCTTGTCAACAGTGATCTTGTACTTGGCAGAAACCTGAGGATAAACCTTGCAAAGTTATTCCTCCAAATGCAGACTACCGCAGTTTTGAAACTGCCTAGAACTAAGTTCACTTTTTCTTGGTTGAGGGATTTCTGTTCTTATTTTTACGCAGATTAGGGACTGGAGGTGCAATGCCAGTGCAGGCAGAGGATCACCATCGATCAAGAATGATTGGCGTTATTGTTCTGTCTAAAAAAATATCGGCATTGTGTAGATTTTTCTATTAAAACCCTCACAGCACTGCAACATAGATATAGACAACGTTGTGCTGGTGCCGCTGGCGCCTCCTTCACCGCTATGCATCCTCCCGCCACTGGCCATCTGTCCTCCACTCATGCGTAATCCTCCCTTGCGGGTTTTGGTGATGACGCGAGGCTAGTAGATGGGCCGAAAAATGAAGGCCAGCGATCTAGCAACTGCATTTACAATGAAAATTTGTATCCACTGCTCCCTCCATTGCGACTCAAATAATAAACGAAAAATGCCCTAGTGCCCCTGTGTAGGGTTTTACATGGCGAGACAGCTATGTAGAAGGCTGTCACTCTGTAGCACTGCTACATCTTCCTGAGTACGCAGCAGCTGCTGCATGAGATGGAAAAATCCTGTCACATATTTGTCTGTGTTTTCCAGTAAGTGACACTCGTACGTTGATGGATGCGATGCCACAGTCACATTCTGTGAAGAGGATCCCTACCTTCCTCAACTCTGCCGCGAATGGAATTTTTCGTGTGCCTCTTTCAATCTTTGCTTCCTCTTCCTTTGGATTTCCTATCACAACGTTAATTTCCCTTGGCCCAGTAGCTCTCACAGGCCCCTCTGCAATGGCCAAAGATTCGGACTTAAAACAAAGTTCATATATCATTTTGGTAGAGCCGGGTTCCTCTGTATAGGCAAAATATTTGTGTGCCAATCTAGGTTTGTAAGAGTCATACTTGTGTAACGTTCCAAGAAGATGTTGTCGAGAAAGTACTTGATCCTTACATTTCAAAGGCAGTACCAAGTCACAGCAAGCCTTTACCATGCTGTTGAATTCTTTAGAGCATTGTTTTTTTTGTTACTGAGTGTCTTTCAAAATATCCAACTTCAACTCTTCTCCCAGACAACTCTATCCTTGGAAAAAATTTAGTTTTTCGTTGTCTTAACCTTTCTCTCTTCAGTGACATTGGTAGGCAAGATGTTTTGTGCAGATGTGAATGAAGACACATAGATATTAAAAACTTTCACCAATATTCTAATGGGACAGTTCATACAAACATTTATTAGTAATATATTTTCTACCATAAATGAGCATGCTATACGTAGCAAACCCACTTCTCCATTTCAATAGTTCTATTGAAATATTTGAAAGGTTTCAATCGTCTCATATCTCTATTCCATGAAATGGCCAAAATGTGCCAACAGTCATGAACACTAATTTTGTTATGTTTTGTAATGATGATCCGTTCACATGTCACCCCATTCACCGTTAGTATCATTCAAGTCAATAATCTCATACCTTCTCAATATTTTGTAAGGAACTCGAGGATGAGTTTTCATTCAGTCATGGGGGTATGATGAGCCGCGATATCATGTACCTGATATCGCGTACACGATATCACGGCCCACTAAAACATCTATAAATAAGAGGCAGATTTCCCTTGTTTCTCCATCTAGAGTTAGTCCCTTAGCCAAACTATAGAAATTTTACCATCCTAGAGTTAGAATAATTTCCATGTGCCCATAGTAGGAGTCTCAAATTGAACAAATCTTTATTCGAGAAAATTGTACCTAAGCACACATTTGTGTACATCAATAAAGATGAACTTTCTGATAAACCTTGCAGCATATGGACTAAGCTAAATAGGATTTAATTATTGTTAAATGTTTAAATGCTTTCCTAGATAATTAATCTCTCTCAACCCTTGACTCTCCTAGTTAAGTGCATTCAATATGACCACTTCAAGCATGTGTGTAAGACTTGGCAACCCAGTAATGAGTAGTGTTTGGTAATCCTAGTAGTGTTGCACTAGTTCAAGGTGTGTGCGGCAAGTGGGAATGGATACTAATGCTAGGATACTTAGAACTTAGTTAGTGAATATTTAATGAAAGATAGTCATTTAGTTCTCTTCACCCTTGCCTATTAGCATAGGTGTTAAAAAGATAAAAGTTATAAAAATCACATACCTCAAACTTACTTAACCATACAACCATGACAATACAAGTAAGTTTGGGAGGACAATGATTGATTAACCTTAAGTGTTCCATTAGGGCGTGTAAGCACTCTGTCCTTGGAGTTCGACCGGATCATGCATGAGACGCTCGTATTCATATGGTTGAGTGTAGGGGTACCTCACCACTCATCACCAATGCTTCATAGTATGTAGCAGAAGTCATGAAAAGGTCATATAGGCTGAGGGTTATATTATTTTATTTTGATCACTATTTGACTTGTTTCATTGTGTTGAGAAATTCTTTATTGTTGGCCATGAGCTTGTCATCCTTATTGTTCTTAACTTCCTCCATGCATCCCAAGATGAAAACTTCATGTTTTGGTTGTTGTGGCCTAGCCTCTTTCCTTTTTTCTTTGGGCTTGACATTCTCTTATGGTTCACTAGTTGAAGAAGCATGAATTGTAGAGGTTATGGGTATGGATGAGATGGGAGTGGACTTTGATGGGCCCACTTCCTTCCATGCCTTATCTTGCCTATCATTTTTTTAGGTTTATGTCCAGGCTTCTTCCATTGTTTGGTTGGATTATAAAAGGTTCTTTGAGGGGCATTGGTGATAACATCCTTATAATAAAGGAGGACCTTTTACTAGTAGAAGTTAAAGGACCCCTTTCATTGTGAGGAGGTACCTAAATCATAAATGGTTCCCTTATAGGCCTTTGATCATTGTTAACATTGAATGTTGTTATGGTATATGGGCTATTGTTGGCATTCAATGGGCCCTTATATACATGCATCAACTAATTTTGAGGCCTAATTTGTTTGGAAGCATCAAGTACCAGCTCACCCTTTTTTATCATCTTTTACAAGTCATCTTTTAACATAAGGAAAATATTAGTATCATGGCTTGGAAACTAATGATAGTAGCAAAATCAATCAATTCTAAACTATCTAGGCATGGGAGGGTCATCTTTGGTTGTGTAAGTAGGATCTTTGGTTATCTCACATTACCTCTCATGCCTCTTTTAGGAATTTTCTATGTACTTATCTTGTATACATCCACTCTTTAATAGTTTGTCTAATAGTTCTGATGCTTTTAAGGGTAACCTAGTGTATTTGGTCTAGTCTGTTCACTCAAAGTTGGGCCTCGAAGTAGTTAATGCAAAGGCCCCAAACATTAAAATTTGGCTATTATTATTAGCAGGGGCCTTGGGTTGGCTAGTTCTTGGCCCCTAGGTGGTCTTTTTGTTTTCTTTTGCTACAGTGGCCACTACCACATTGTTTTTCCTTTCCCTCTTCTTGTTATTTTGTGCATGTTGATTTTTGTATGCCATGTAGGCAGGGCCATGGGTAGCTTCTATAGTATCCTCTATGTTTTTGGTTTGGGATAAGGCCTAACTAAGTCATTGTGAATCAAGGTAGTATAATTTTAACTTAATGAAGTCATTAATCATCCCCTTGAAGATAGCTACAAGATATCTACACATAGTTAGGTTTTAGTTGTAATCTATAACATAGTTAGCTTTTAGTTACGGTATCAATAAAGTTAAAAGATAAAATGATTGATTTTTGGAATTAAATGTTGATAATGTTAAAGGTTTGGCATAATAAAATGTTTAATTAATAAACAAAATAAAAATTCTAGCAAAAGAAATTTTTAAAATGCTAAAAGTGGTATGATTGTCAAGTTGTTATAGATTACAATTGTGAAACATAGTGCAAGTGATTATGAAATGGGGTATACCCTTTTTACTCAAGAAAAAGGAATAATTTGGTGTCAAACCCCCACCATGCTAGGCCTACAAGCAATACCCACACTAGAGGTGAAAAGGGGGAAAGGAGGGTAAGATGAAAAATCTTGCACCCCTTTCTATAGCGTTGGGGGGTTTACTCTTTGCAGTTAGTATGGATTTGGTCCAAAAATCAAAATCAAAATCTTAATTTTTCAAAGGTTTTTGTTTTAGTAGGGTGCCAAATCTTACCTTGTTGGAAAATTTACACAATAGAGGGTGGGGGGGTTTGGGGGTGGTAAGGTTTTGAGTGATAAAATCACAAACGCTAGCTTTGAAATGACCAGCAATTACTATGCAAATCTCCAAAAGCCCAAATCACCTACAACCTTAATGTTGGGTTTTGGTGGTTGGTATTATTAGTTTGGTAGCAGAGAAAGTGTTAACAAAGTTTGGAAAAAAGTTTCAAAGGTTTTGAAGTTGTAGGAGAAATTGTCAAAATAGGCAACAAAATTGGACATATACCTTGGGTAGAGGCCCTCCTTCTAGTGCCAAAAAAATGTAACTCCTAAAAAATTTAGTGGAAAATCAAAAATTCTAGTGAAACAACTTTAACCTTGGATCCCAAGGGCCTTCGAAAAATAGGATCTAAGGTGCCCTAGATAGTCTCGCTAATTACCCAAGGAGTTATAGAGTGTCAATGGGGGTAATAAATGAAATTGCAATATAGATATGAAAATATATGAACAAAATAATCCAAATTTACCTATGTAGCATAACAATTAGAATTGCAAACTTTATTCTAATAAAACAAAGGGACTTTAGAGTGTGCACAAGTATGCTTGAGGAAAAAAAAGGGGATTTCACTTCATTAGGGGTTTGGAATCTATTGAAACTAGTGGCTTTGGATGCCATAGTTAGCTCCATGATTTGGAGGCTCCACAACTCTTGATGTTGTCAAACCTTTCTGCACTCCTCACTAGATTTGCAATCTTGGTGGTGTATGGGGGCTGTTAAGATGTGTGGGGGTTTTGAACTACCAAGAGCAGCCATGTTAGGAGTCTCAATGCTTAGGTTAGTTAGCATTGGTACAAAACCACACACACTCTTAGGGGGATATAATAATGGTCATAGTGATTATAGGTCCCATGTTGAGATCACTCCAAAAGCCTTTTATTTGCTATGAATTGTCAAAGCTCTTGAATGCCAAATGATACAAATCTCAAAAGGGTGGTACTATCAAAATTTTGGAATTTTTCTATGGTGTTGGAGCTTGGTTTTTCTAGGTTTTTGGCCATAAATTTGGCTACAAAATTTTGTGTAATTGCAGATAGATTGCTACCACATATAGATGTTGTAGGTGTCTAAATCCATCATTGTTTCTATGTATGGTAAGTTTTGATACCCTCATGGTTCCAAAACCATTTTGGTTACCAAAAATAGTAAAAATTAATTTTACCCACATTGGCTTCTTCCACCACACTAGGTCTTCCAATAGTAACGTTGAGCCTATAGCAACCATGTTGAGGGGTATGATATCCACACTAGGGTATAACATTGATGCTAAAGTTGCAGGAGCCACATTGGAACTATAAGACCATCACTATTGCTAGAGCAATGTTGAAGTGCTAATGCCAAACTAGAGTAATGCTGGGGCTGTAGGAGTTATAACCCCACCCCCCTCCCAACATTGGGCATAGGTGAGGTTACATCCCCCCATAGGTGCTTCCAACGTAGCAAAGGTTATACCTCCTACAGAACCCATGAAAATGAAAATTTTGATAGTCCAAAAGGCATTTTTAACCCTTCATCAAGCCTAAATATGTACATAATATGAATTTTTTCACTTTAGGATTGAGACTTTGATCACTTATGAGGCATTTTTCATCCCCAAAAGCTAAATTATGTGAAATTGCATCTCTTGGATTACAATCTTCACATGTTTGAATGAAGTTTTAGGCTCAGGTTTCATGGGGTGAGGGTTACAATGTTAAAAGATTACATCATGAGTTTTCTTGGAGGTGTTTCAAAACCATAAAGAATAATGCCATCATAGCATGCAATGGATGGATAGAAAATATGTGTCTAAAAGTGTCTATTTGCATTAGCCACCAAACAAGAAGGTAGCTGATGGCTAATACTTGAAGAAGAGATTGAATCCAATATATGAATGGAACCTATAAGTATAATCACAAGTACCTATGTAGAAGAAATTGATAAGTTGGAATAGTTTAAAAGATAACCTCCTCACCTCGAGTCATTTCAAGAAGAAGATATTGAATGGAGAAGACTAGAGATACAAGAGACACATGAACCAAAACCATTAAAATTAAAAGCCCTACTGAATACAATAGAATATGCCTTTTTGAACTATAAGAAACCAATAATTATAAATACAAAAATTAATAAGGAATAAAAGAGAAAATTACTAGAAGTGAAAAATAAATGGCCAACTACATTTGCATGGTCCTATGACAAGATCACTGAAATTGACCCACGTGTATGACAACATCAAATCTATATAGATCCAATCGTCAAACCACATCACCAACCACAAAGAAGGTTAAACCAAAAGCTTAAAGAATTTTTCAAATAAGAGTTAGAAAAATTATTGAAAGTAGGCTTTATCTATCTAATAGTAGATAGTGAATGGGGCAATCCATTAGTCATTATACCAAAGAAGAATGATAAATGAGAGTTTGTATTGATTTCAAATTATTAAACATGGCAACATTCAAGGACCATTTTCCTTTACCATTTGTTGGCCAAGTCCTAGATACTATTACAAGACACCAGTATTATAACTTTCTAGATGGCTATAGTGGGTACAATCAAATCCACATTGCACTAGAAGACCAAAAAAAAGACCACATTCACTAGTTCATGGGAAACATTTGCATACAAGCAGATGTCCTTTGGTTTGTGCAATGCACCTAGTATATTCCAAAGACTTGTACTTAACATTTTCCAGAAGAAAATTGGCAATGGGGTTGAAGTCTTTATGGATGAATTCTTCACATATGGGCTAGATTTAAATAAGCCTTGGACCATTTAGATCAAGTACTAAAAATATGTGTATAAATCAATCTAAAGCTCAATTTGCAGGAAAGAAATTTAATGGTCTAAAATGGTATAGTTCTAGGACATAGAATATCTTACAAGGGAATAGAGGTAGATCCACAGAAGATCGAAGTCATCCAAAAAATTACTTAGAGGCCAAAAACCATTAAGGATGTTAGATTATTTCTTGGCCACATAGGATATTATAGAAGATTTTTTGAAAATTTCTCAAAAATTACAAAACTTCTAGTAGAACTCACAAAGAAAGATGCACCATTCCACTAGACAAAACTATGTCAGAAGACATTGAAGACATTAAAATAGAAACTAGTCAAAACACCAATCCTTCTAGATTGTTCTAAACACTTCTACATAATGATAGATGCTTCACACTATGCATTGGGAGTAGTACTCACTAAACTAGATGATCAAAGACAACCCTATTACATACATTGGATCAAATAAAGCATCATTAGGGCACAACTTAATTACACCACTATAGAAAGGAAGCTTATGACTATGGTGCATGCACTTGAAAAATTCAAACATTATGTGATTGGATATCCTATTTATGTCTACATGGATCATAGTGCCATCAAATTCTTTGATGAATAAACTAGAAGTTAGTCTAAGGGAGATAAGATGACTTGTAATATTACAATAATTTGACATCACCATGATAGATAAAAAGGGAACAAAAAACATTGTAGCTAATCATCTATCTAGACTTAGATGGGAACCATGAGACAATGATGAACCATTATTGGACTAGTTTCTCAATGAAAATCTATTCACTAGAATAGTGATGGCTATATCCTCAATAGAGAAGCCATGGATCTTTGATTATGTAACCTATCTCACTACACAGAAACTTCCTATTGAGTGGGACAAGAAACAAAAGGAGTAGTTCCTTCATCAAGCCAAATAGTTTATGGAAATTAATGCAAACCTTTACAACATCTATATTAATGGACTAATTAGATGGTGTATTCCTAAAGAAGACCAACAAATAACCTTACAAGATGCACATGAAGTATCATGTGGTGGTTACTATGAAAGATGAAGGATGACACTAAAACTGATGATGGTAAGCTACTTCTAGCATTTCATATTTTGAGACACATACCGGTTTGCCCAATCTTGTGAGAGATGTCAACATGACAAAGGATTAACAATTAGAAACAAAGGTTCACAATAGTGGATAAATCATTAGAATCATTTGATATTTGGGGAATTGATTTTATGGGTTCCATCACCTCAATGTCCAATGTAAAATCATGCATTATAGTAATAGTTGATTATTACACAATGTGGGTAGAAGTAGTTCTAGTCAAGGATTACACAACCAAAATAGTTGCTAAGTTCATTCAACAACATGTGGTGAATAGAGTTGGAGTGCCACACATACTCATATCAAACAATGGGACACATTTTATAGGAGCTACATTCAAAAAGAAACAACTTGGGGTGAACCACAAACTAACTACACCATACCATCCCTAAGTAAATGGACAAGTAGAAGTGACAAATTGGGAAATTGTAGGAATATTAACTAGAATAGTTAGTCAATATACAAAGGATTAGAGCATTAAACTTAATGATTCTTGTAATGATGGAAAATTTTGATGTTGAAAAATCAAAATATTTTATATGAGGTAGTTTAAGTCATGTATCCATGAGTCTTGAAAAGGATTTAGAGCATCATGAATGGTCTTCTTAATTACCTAGGGACTTGGAAAGTCTATTATTGAATGTTGTGAAATATACATAAAAAGTGCATAGAAAATAAGGTCAAAATAGCTATAAATTTTGTATTAAATAGTGGCAAAAATACTATAAACAAAACAAGTTTAGAGACTATAGATCAATGGGTTTTAAAAACCAATAAAATGCAAAAATGACTTTAAGATCCAACACAAAATGTAGGTTGTGTTTTGCATTAGATTACACCTTTTAATTAGCACTACAAAAGGTTGAGATAGATCATGAAAATCTACAATAACTTCTCTATTTTTTACTCTAACTTGATCCTTCAATTGAAAGTGTGTTGTAAATTTTTCTTGTTAAGAAAATATTACTAAAAGATCCTAAAAATGGCTTCAAATTTGACATTTATAGGCTGAAAATCTATAACTCTTGCATTTATTACAATTTTGAGTGTTATAAATGGCTTCCTAGTGAAAGTACAACGGATGGGTTGAAAGCCCAAATTCCATACACTGAATTCACACATGCTAACCTCACACACTACCCATCATGTGGGACTATGATGTTCATTGTGTAGAACTAAAGCCTAACTCTCACATGCTAACCTTGCATGCTACCCATCATGTGGGACTATGATGTCCATCATGTCGAACTAAAGCCCAACTCCCACGTGCTAACTTCACATGATGCCCAACATGTGGAATTGGAACGTCCATTGTATGAGGTGAAGATGTTTAATTTTATAGCCTATGAAGTATTTTTAGCTCCCACAATCTAGCATACATAGAATTTATTGTTTGTGGAGCATTCTTTAGCTTTCCACAAGCTAGGATACATGACATTTATAGCTTGTGAAGCATTTTTTAATCCCACATGCTGAGAATACATGGTATTTATAGCATGTAGGCTATGAAAATCATATTTTACATTGCAAATGGCTTAAAAGTTTGCCAAAAAGGCCACAAGTTGAGATTTTTGGTGGGAGAATAGGATAATTATTTTTGTCTTCAATTTTCTACCAAATTACAATAAAAGTTTTAGCTATGGACTTTCATTTTCCACATGAATTTTTCTTGAGGTGTTTTAATGCTCTATCGACATATAGATCAAAATGAAAAATTCCTATATGGTATTTTTGAACTGAGTTAGTTTACGCTAAACTACCAACATTATTGATCCAAGCAAAACTTAATACTCTTTTCATTACTTGTACACTTGACCTTGACTTAAGCCTAGCTCAATGAGAACACCTCATGAATCTTAATCTCTTATATGAGAATAGATTAGTTACTTAAATGAGTAATGCAATTGACAAAAAGTACTCTAAAAATAGACATGATGCTAAAATAAAATAAGTGTCAATTAAACTCGACAATAAAGTTCTCTATTACACTACTAGTCATGTTCCACAAAAGGCTAAGTTCAAAACCTTATGGGGAAGGATCTTATATTGTCCATGCAACATATCAATCTAGTGCCATGCAAATATATCACCAAACCAACCTACAAAAGTTGATTCTTATCAATATTTAATAATTCAAGCCATATCATGACTTTTCCTACCCTTTTAAGAGCTCCACCCTATCTACTAGGTGCATCACCACCTATTTGATATTTTGAATAGCCACCTTTTATTATAGTCATGGGGGTGTTGAACTTGACACTTAGGCATGAATTTTTCTTTTGACACTTTCTTACTTGTTATCTTTTTCCATTTTCTACTAAATTTTCCATTCTTTTATATCCTTTTTATTTCTTAAGTTAATTTTTACTCCTTAATAATTTACAACCTTTTTTATTTTCAACATTTTTCTAAAATTTTTCATCATCTTTCTTGTGCATATTTTTATGGATTTTTCTAATAAAACACAAAGTAATAAAATAATATGTAGTCCCAATAATGTGAATGTTTTTCTATATTATGAAATCATTAAAGAAATGATTCTATATACAATGAGACCACANATTGATTATGGGACTAGAAAGACATGTTACCCATCCTTGAATGCACTCCTTTGTCCAATGATCAAGTCTCTTTTAAAAAATAAAGAGTGCTATGAAAAAACTACTTCTTTGAACTTCATTAGAAAAGTGTTAATACTTCTTGTAGTTATGATAGTCTTGTGGTTGCTAGTTTTAAGATGATACAATGTGATATGACTGGTAAGTGGTATGGACTTGGTTTAGATTTTGGATGAAAAGGCTAATGATTACTTTAAGTAAATATAACACATAGAATTTATTGTGCCTATGGTAAGATACCTCAAGTCCTTATTTCTGTAAACCTTTGCTACTTCCATCTAGATGATACTAACATGTTTTTGGTGAGCTAGGTATGCCTATGAACACTTGTAGGTGTGGTTATACAAGGACAGTAAGGGCTAAAGCTTGCTTTGAGGAGGAGCCACTTGTATAACTCTTATGCGTCATACTTGACGACTAATTTCACATCATCTTGTGCCTCTAGAATATTTGAACCATTGATTTTCACTTTCCTACATTCTCATAACTGATCATACTTTTGGAAATCCCTACTATCATCTCCTATATACCTCATGAACACTATTGGAAATCCCTACTATCATCTCCCATATACCTCACAGACTTAATTTGCCAAAGATTCCTTCTTTCACAAACTTTTATTACCAAATTTTTGTATTCTATGCACCTTCTATGATCAAGAACCATTTAGACCATCTCTACATCTTTAAAATGATCAATTTATCCTAATTTTTACATAAAAATGGCTCAAAATTCAAAATTTTTTTATGGTAACTTCATAGATATGATGTATTAGGTCCTAATATGGTGTAGTGATAATGTCATATCTATAATGGATTCAATATAAATCATCTATATATACACATGGGTGTTAGGAAATTTTTCATTTTTCACATTCCAAGTAAGGGGAGTTCATGCTATTTTTCTAATTGTTTGGTAGCTAACCTTCTAAGTACCATAACTCTCTCATTGTAGCTTCAATTTACATAATTTTTGAACCTTCTTGATCATAGAGTGATCAACTTAGGAATGTAGGATAGTGTTGTGCATAAATAAGTCAAATTGGACTAAATTTTTTTAATGATGAAAGAGTATATTAAGGGTAAGAATAAGAACAAATAAGTATTTTAACCAATTCTCTTAACCACCTATCCGATCACATAATAAATGAGAAAAAAATAACTGTGAGAAGTCATAACAATCAAAAGAAAAACAAATAAGTGTTTCTTTTGGAAAATTTTCTAACTTTGTAATCATTATAAGACTTATAAGTAATAATAAGGATAAAATTATGATCAAATTCTAGAACTCAAGGAAGGACTATGAACTATTAGAAACCTATTTGAAATCCTTGGATAATCTTAAATGACTCCTTGATGATTGTAGATGGTTTCTAAAAAATCCACAAAGGGAAGATCCTCATAGCAAGGAAGTAGAAAGCCTAGAGGTAGAGGTAGAGGACAAGCTAGAGAACTGACTCAACAAATAGAGTAGGAGGCTTAATCCTTAAGCATCCATTAGCAAAAACTTGCAACAGAACACCCTACACAACCTGAGGCTAAAGTAGTGCCAATTCCAAAGCAAGGAAAACACCTCATACTATTAGTAGAATGTTTCTATACCTTTCAAAAAAAATCAATCATGTCCATAGTTATTATGGAACTCAACTTTGGACCATTCATAGAATTCACACTTGCAAAATTTTGAGAATAATTCCAAGCCTTTCCTTTGTGGCCAACCCTATCATGCAGTGGAGAATATTACTTAGGAGAAGTGTACCAAATTCGGAAGAATAAGCAAGATCATGCTATAGTTAAAATTGAAGGAGTCACAGTGCCTTACTTAGTGGAAGCAATTGTAAAGACACTCAATATTCCTATTGTTGGAGAAAACATTACATAGATATCTATAAGATCTGACATAGAGGTAAAGAAGTTATAGCTACAAAGGACATATGAAAAATTAGATTAAGAATATAGTGAATTATCTATTAAGGAGAAAATATACTTCAAGATAAGAACCTATCATATTCTTTCCACTAAAAGGCTCAATATGATTTTCACCTATGCTGAAAGAGGAAGTGTTATTCTTATGAGGAAATTCAATGCAAATCTAGCTCATTTGTTATCTTTGGAAATTCAAAGGAGATTTCAAGAAAATATGGTAGGAGAATTACATTGCCATCCTTGCCTCAATAGAAGGTTATGTAAGAAAGCTAGGATTCTGGGCTATATAAATGATGCCTTACATAAGGCCCAGAATGCATCCTACGTTAAGATGTCCAGGCTAGTGCCTCCAAAGAAAGACCATTTGGAAAAGCTAGCAAGCACTAAGGAAGTAGTAGGATCTACACTAGTAGGCAACATTCTAGTCATAGAATAGGAAAAATTTGGACCTAATGGATCAACACTAGTTGGTGATAAACTTGGATTGCGTGCTCCACTAGTACAACAAGACTACCAACATTTGATGAGCCATTTATAGCAAATTGTTGAAACCATAAGTTGGGGAACAAGGGAAGGTTCTACACTATATAAAATTAGAGATAATTCCATAATGCTTGCAATATCAATAGGACCTACTAGTGGATAAATCTCAATACAGGAAGGAGAAGTTGAAGACTCGACACAACAAATCTCTAGGAGTGTTGCATCTTTTTAGGTCATGTTTAAAATATGAGAAGGAGTTATATTAATGGTAATCCAATACTAGGATGTAGAAGGAGAGGTGATTAAAGATCACATTAAAGAATCATTCAATGTTTCCATTATATCACTAGTAGATACTACTAGATCTAGAGATGCTGGAATGATAGTTGGTACATCCATGTCCACAAAAGAACATGAAGACATCCTAGACTGACTATTACAAATGGGTTAAGTACTACAAAATCTCTTTGATATTCCCAATGATATTATTGTCATCCAATTTGATTTGATCTCAATAAAGAGCAAGCTAGTAAAGACTAAAACCAGAGGTTGACATGCAAGGAATGAAGTTTAGAGTTTGCAAGCTAAATTGGTAGCCTTAAGAGTAGAAAAGAGAGACCTTGCATAATACATAGTGCTAGACCATCTTGATAAATTCAAAACTAAACAAGTGACCTAGCTCATAGCTAGAAACATTCAAGTAGAGATGGAAAAAGAAAAGGCAACATAAAACACATCTATGGCAGAAGCAAAAACATATGCACATGCTAAAGCATTAAATACACTCAAAGAAGAAAACAAAAGAATTGTTGCCAAAAATACAAGGTTGACAAGTATAGAAAAATAGAATAATGTTCTAAAAAAAAGCATCCATTAGGTTAGAGAACAATTTGTATAAGTCAACTAGGATATGCAAAAACTATCTAGAGAAAATAGAACCCTATCAATAAAGGAAGTTTGTGCAATCCGTAAAAAATCTATTGTTGAAATTAGTGTGTGAAAAAATAAGGCCAAGAATCATGAGACTAATACAGCATTGTTGGCACATTTTGGCCATTTCATGGAACAGGTAGACTTATTTGCAAATGGTGAGGTATAGAATCCTAATGAACTGAAATTGTTGAAGGAGGATTATGCTCTTTCTCGTGAAGAATTCTGCAATAGTTAACTAACCATGAAGTTGGAATAGAAATGAAATTCAAGAGGTTGCAATCTGCAAAGTCATGAAACACTTCCAAGAATTGGAGTCAGAGGGTGAAAAAAAATGTTGAAACTGAAGAAAGACGAATTGTAGTACCTCAGGATGCTTGCAATCGAATAGCAGAAGTGGTGCATGAAGCAATAAGGAAAATGAAAGCTGTTGTAGAGGAAAAAGCTCGTATTTTCAAGAAAGCACATCTATCGTTAGAGACCTGTGACAGAGAGCTTGCCAAAAAAACCAGGGAATTCGCAAAATTGGAATATGAAAAGAATGCAAAAAAGAAAAAATAGAGGAACTTGAAGCCATTGTTTGATTAAAGCAAGCGAGGCAGATATGATCCAGATTAAAGCTGATGAAGTTAGAAGGGAGGCGAACAGGTTGCAGCGTAGAGAATTGTCAAAATCAGAAAAAGTTGAAGAGGAGTATGCCAGCAGATATCTTAAATTATGTCTAAATGAAGCTAAAGTTGAGCGACATTTTCTATTTGAAAAAATTCAACTTCAAGAACATTCACGCCTACAGCCTGATCCTTCATAGCTAAATATGTTGTGTAAAATATAGGATCTTCTTAAAAATGTTTACAATGTTCCAAAATCAGCATAGCAGGATCACAAAAATAGATGCTTCGTAGAAAAAATGAGAAATCAATCAGGGAGTGACGCTAGCATTGCTTAGACATAGGCCTTGAAAATAGAATGCCCAACTTTGAAGCTGGGCGTGATCGGGAATCTGATGATGAACACTGGCAGAGAGAGCAGCAGCGGCAGCAACACGGCGTTGTCCATGTACGTTGACTGAAACGCGCAGCTACGACGGTCACGAAAATGGGTACAAGGGACTCTACAGATGTCTGCCATTGAGAACCTAACAACTATACCGATCTTTAGGGTTTTTGATTTTCAACGTTGTTGGTGGAGGACCTGGATCTGGGCTTGGATCCCTTCTTCTTGAACGTCTGTCCATGGACTACGGCAACAAAAAAAATTCTAAGTCGGGATTCACCACGTTTTTAGCAGGAATTATTTCAGCAAAATTTATGAATCAATATATGGAGGTCTCATCATTTAAGTCAGAATTATTATCGGATATAACTGCCATGGCATAGCATTTCGTTTTAATGCATTTTGCAGGTTCAAATCCTTCAACTCGTAGATGATTTGGATAGACAGAGGTTGATGGCAGGCAAGAAGTAAACCATGGGTCCCAAGCATAAAATAGATGGACAAATATTACACACATACATATATATTTATATATTAACCCATCCATGTATGCAACAACTCCATGGTTACTATCTCTATTACTATGATTTAAATAAAATATTTTATGATTTAAAAAGGAAAAAAAAGTTATGGGATATTTGTGTAACATACTATATAAAGGGGACATTTGGCTATTATCCCTTTTATTCATATGGAAGTTGTAACTTCTTATGATAGTTACAACTATGATATTTGTAACTAATTTTAATTTTGATTACCATGAAGACACTTGGTAATTAAAAGGCCACTTGTCAATTGAATGGGCCACTTGGCGACTAAAACGGCCACTTGTCAACTATAGCTTTTTTGTCTCCATGGTGATCACTTGTCAACTAAATGGGACACTTGTCAACTACAACTTTTTTATCTCCATGGTGGCCACTTGGCAACTAAATGAAGACACTTGGCAACTGAATAGGACACTTTTCCACTGTAGCTTTTTTATCTTTATGGTGGTTATAACCACCCAAAACAGTTGTAACTTACCTAACTACCTTTGAACCCTATAAAAAGGCTTCAGGGGTCAAGGGGGGG
>MNCI01013368.1:509112-565904 GCA_015680685.1 Gnetum montanum | reverse complement strand
TGGCTGAATCTCTTTAAGATAAGTCATCTATAGTTTACACATAATGCAATCGTTTCATTTTTCACAACCACACGCCACAACCTATAGAAAAAGGGTTCTACATTATTTCAAAAAATCCATCAACATAAAAAATAAGAAAGACAAGAAAAATGATTTAAGAGGATATGATGAATTGTAAATAAAAAAAGATCTCATGTAGCCAACCCCAATTTTTTGGGACAAGGCTAGGATAATAATGATGATGACAATGATGATTATTTGAAACACACATATTTGTTTTTTTATTGTCACTTCTTCCACCACATAACATTTTGAACTTAATTGTCTTGCCTTGTTGTCTTAAACATGATTACACATAAATACCATCATAGTATAATGTAATAGGTATGAAAACTTGGAAATTCAAATAATGAAATATCTTAAATAGCCACATCACCTAATGCACTACAAAGGTCATTTTAATGCACTCTACTTCTAACATAGATTATGCAATAATATGTTACTTTTTAAAATATCAACCCAATAAATAATTTCGCATTAAATATATATGATAATACTTTTTAATGTGCTAAAATATAATTTTCATTAATTTTAAAATAATTTTCATTGTATGTACTATTTTTAGATCTCTTCATGCTAATAATTTTAATAATTTTCCATATTAAAACCATCTTATTATTTAAATAGTAAATTAAAATGAATAATATTATAGATCTTATATTGTTATTTTGTATTGTTCTTAAAGATTAAATGTAAATATTAAAGTATTATGTATGTAATTTATAATGGTAAGCATAAACTAGTCCATTTTTTTTAGTTTGGTAAAGCAACGTATAAGTTTTTTTTATAATAGTGTTGTACATTTGGTTGTTATCAATTAAATGTTTAATTTTAATTAGTGTTGTCACTGACATTGAAATATTAATGCAAGTTGATGATTCATATTCAATATAAATCTAAAAGGAAGTTATAATATATAAGGAACTTTTCATCAAACAAATTAATATGGCACTTTCGGGTAAGCTTATTTTGTAGCATTGTGGTGAAGGTGAAATATCTTTATGGTGGCTTTATGTTTCACAATGCTTTAGCTTCTCTAGCTTTGGAAGTCAAATTTTATTCATTACCATAATGATAATATTACCTGGGTAGGTTACACTAATTATGTTGTTAAAAAGACCTATGGTACTTTCTTGCAAAATATAGTTAGATGAGCTCTTGATGGCAAGTGAGGATCAATAAATTAGAAGGGGGATTAAATAAGTTCCCCAATAAAAAATGCTCCTACAACATAAACACAACAAATTTTACATGGTTCCCCAACTTGGGTATGTCCACACTTGAAAGGTAGATTCCTTGCACACATCTGGACTTTGTTTCTTCAAAAATGTGGTTTAAAGAACAACACAACCATTACAAGATTTAAGCTCTTCTATGGAGAGTTTCATCACTACAAAGTCTCTCAACCTTGCATGGTATTAACAAGGTCAAAATGTGGTTTGGAAGGCACCACATCCTGTACAAGCTTTGAGCTCCACTTTGAAGTGTTTCATCACTATGAAATGACTCAACCTTGCAAGGTCCCAATAAGCTTAGAATGTGGTTTGAAGGATCACATAACCTTTACAAAATTAAGCTCTACTTTGGAGTGTTTTGATGCTACAAAATGACTCAATCCTAGAGGATTTAAACAAGATTAATATACATTCCTTCTCACAAAAAGCACATCAAGCTTGTAGGGACACAAGAAAGAATGTAAAAAGTAAGGAAAGAATGTAACTACAATTACAAGACCTTGCCATTGAGACTCAAATTAGCATACAAACGAGCCAATGATGTGAAAATGAAGGGCAAGAATACAATAGCATAAATATGACAATGATTACTTTGATGTTAACAATGCTTACACAATTCCCAAGAATTTGATGTCTTCTTATAGCTTTGAAGTTTTCAAAAACTACTTGAAATTTGAGCAATGGCTGCCCAATGGATAGTGTAGATGTATTCTTTGAAGTAGAGATTTCTATATAAGGTTAGCATCAATTTAGGAATGATGTCTTACTAGAAAATGGAACATCTCTAGAGAGATGTTTATTCTTGAATGTAGATGTCTACTATTTTTAGGAGATGGATCCTCAACTTTTAAGATCTTACTTTGAAAGCTTTCTCCTATTAATTTTCCTTCTTGCTAGTCCTTGGAGCATCTTCATTTGATTTGTAGTTTTTGTTTTCATCCATGCTCTCATCTTGCCCATGTAGTATTCATAATGACATCTCTACGAAGATCTCATGACATGTCAATGTAGATCTTATTGTTCTAAAGTCCTTGCTCATTTATGGCCCTACTTGATTACAAACACAATTCCATATTCTCCATTTTCTCTAAGGTTTTGACATACCAAAAGATCAACAATATTCCCCTTTTTGGTGATGTCAAAAACTTAAGAAAATGGGTTAGTATGTAACACAGAGATATGAAAAAGTTATTCCATCAACAAAAAAATATATATAAAAATTTACCATGCTTAAGATTCTAACTAAATACTCTACTCTCTCCTCCTTTTTGAAAAACACCCAAAAAGATGTGGGAAAAAATAAAGATAAACCATAATTCTCAATAAATTTTCACCATAGTTGCATATCATCATATGACAATCCCAGAAAGATACAAGAATTTAGCTAAGTTAGAAACATGATGAATATTAGTTAAAGACTATATATCCTTAATTATTGATCTCATAGGTTGATGATGAAAAACTAAATTTCCTTAAGAGTTGTCCTATATCTATTCTCAAATAAGGTTAGAAAGAATGAGGTACAACTGATCCAAGCCTTTAGATTGATATCCAAAGATTGAATTTTCAAGTTTAAGCATTAAAGATCATGTAACCTATCTTTGAGTCAATAAGCCATTAGTAACAAATAACCAATATCTCATAGTTCTATAATCATCCAATATTCTCCTCCTTTTGAAATATTAACCAAAAAAAATAAAGCATATTAGTTCTATGACAAGGAAAGTAAAGACATGCACATTCAAAAACAACTAAACATATCCTTAACAAGATGTCCGTAAAGCAATTTGTGTATAGCCATGTCAATTTTAAATACCAGCACCAATAAATACATTACAAGGAAAAATATCCAAAAGGTATCTTGATCAAAATTAATTCATACTTTTAGCCTGGATACTTTACCATAATCCAAAATGAATAATCATATTCTTGCTCATTTTCAACAATGGATGTTGGAGTGGGAGGTCTTGATACTTAAGTAGCTTTTCATCAAAGTCTCAAAATCCTTCCCTTACACCATTGGCCTACAAGATGATAATTGTTGATGAGGTACAATCTCCTCTTGAATATACACTTGTATTTCTTTCTAATCTCTTTGGTCATAATGCATCTGTTATAGAGAGATTTGTACTCTCCCCTTGAGCCTTTTAGAATCTTCATGCTGCATAGAAAATCTAAGATCAAGTGTGGAGGCTAAGGATCCCATTAGTAATTTCTTTCAAAGAAGAAGATGCAAATATTTTTAATGCTTATTGTAGGCAATTTTTTCCGTGATAGTTAACAAGAAATTTCTTTAGAAAGGAAAGGACTAAGCAATTAGTCATTGAAGATCCAAAAATCACAATAGTAACTATATTCTTCAACTTTTGTAATGCATCCATTGCTTGAATGACCATTCATGGGTTATTTTGCCCATCTATCTCTTGAGATGTCTATTGTCAAGAGGAGACATCTCAAACATAGTTGAGACATTTGACTATTAGAGTATACATCTATGTTACCAAGGCCAAAAATAAAAATGCTCATTTTGATTCCAAGAGCCTCTAGATGCCTCCCAATAGGTCCCCATAGATTTTGGAACCTCCTAAGCTCATACAAATATGTCTAGAACCCCATAAAACATGGCAAAAAACCTTGAAATCACCATAAATAATCAATACAAGAAAACACACATAACATCATTCATACTTTGAGAATTACACAAGGGCTAGGTGATGTCTTCATAAATATGGAGCATCATATCAAGATCAAGTTTGAAGAATTTTGAGAGGAAGGCCTCCTATTAATAGTACTTTATGGTAAAGATTCATATGCTCAAGGAATTCCTTTTGAAATGTTTCTTTTCTCAAAAGATACTTGAATTACATTAAAGGTACTAATGCAAATGCTTCAATTATCATACATCAAAAATCTTCTAAAAGCAATTGGACTTTATGATTTTGAAGGGAAGCAACAATGACATATCATATGGAACATAAGAAATGTATGTTTAAATAGCTATCAATGTTCAACAAAAATATTTTGGCCCATGAATTATAGTTAAGGATTTTAAACCACTTGAAACCAATACATTATAGTTAATAATACAAAAGATAATTTATTAATAAAAACTTTAAAAGTAGCACAAACTTCCATTTAATCATAAAAATAAATTAATCTAGTCGAATCTCATCAAGTCAAAGTATAATGATTATAACTATACTTACCATTACTTTTCTTACTTGTTGATGGAGATCAAGATGTCTAAGGAGATTGGAATTGAGGTTCTTCTTTTGAAGTTCCTCCTTTCAACCCAATTTCATTTATTTTTAATGTCTTGATTCCTTTCAAAAAATTGTTAAGAGTTCATTCACTTCCTTCTTTTTGCTTGATTCTCTACACCTTTTTGTTCTGTTTACCCTTTTGATTTTCCTTCCATTCATTTTTGTCTTGCAAGATTTCATTTCTAAGTGCATTTGGATAAGACCAAGAAGTCTTCTAATACAACCATGTGTTAATGTGATAATATTTTAAATTGCAATTCCATTGCTTGTGTCCAAACCTATTACAGTAATAACATCTAACATTTCTATTGTGATTGAAGTGATCAAACCCTGGAGCTACTCTTGGTTGGAATGTAATGCCTATTGACACTTTAATCTTTGGAGAAGCCTTTTTTTGGGGTGACATTTGTGTAGATGCTTCTTCTTGTGAACAACATCCTAGTCCACTTTTATCATGTGAACTTATTCCTTATCCAAGAACTATTCAAAGTGATTTTTCTCCTTTGACTAGCCTTTCATTTATGACTTTAGCATCTGCATGTTCTTCCTTAATTTGCCCATAGGATAGGGCTATTTTTTCATTCTCAACCCTTAGGTCTAAGATTTCTTTTGTGAGATCTAAAATATTTAAATTTAATGAAGAAATATCTTGATACTTGGTTTTAGTTTCTTATTTAACTTTATACAAAGATTTTGAAAAGATAGAAGTTCCTTACACAAAATATCATACCTTTCTTCATCAGTTTAAATTTGATCATCATCATCAAAAAGACCAACATCGTCATCTATGAGAGCCATATAGATGATATGTGAATCTTTTGAGATGTCATCTACCTCTTCCTTGCTTTGGTTTCCATCATCCCAGGTGGTGTTAATATTTTTTTCCTTTTTATCTTCTTGAGTTGATTCCTCTTTTTCATCCTAGTTTTGTATGGATATTACTTCTTCTCCTTTCTTCATTATAATTTTTCTCTTGAAACCTATAAACATTGGGGCATTTTGAGGCCATATGGCCTCTTCCACCAGATATTTAACATTCCATAGAAAAAGTATCAAAATTTAAAAGTTTAGATTTCTTACCTCTAATCTTACCTTTACTACCCAAAATGTTGCTAATGAGTTAAGTGCATTCATCCAAGATGAATACCAAAACTATGAACCTCATGTACTTAAAAAAGTTTCACCTTTGAGTCTTCCAGCATGTAAAGGTGATCCCATTAAACATTGGTGACTTGATGTATGATCCTCCTTCCATTGTTCACTCTTGAGTTTTTACACTTAAAATTGGGAGTACTATTCTTTGATACCACTTGAGGATTGAGAACTTAGAAGTGGGGGTTGAATAAATTCCCTAATAAAAATTTCCCTTTCCATATAAACACATCAAATTTTATGTGGTTTCCAAACTTGGGTACATCCACACTTAGAGGGTAGATTTCTTATAGAGATCTAGACTTTGTTTCTTCCAAAATGTGGTTTTAAGAACATCATAACCTTTACAAGCTTTGAACTCCACTATGGAGGGTTTCATTACTGTGAAATCTCTCAAACCTACAACGTCCCAATAAGCTCAAAATATGGTTTGGAGGGCACCACATCTTGTATAAGCTCTAAGCTTTGCTCTAGAATGTTTCATCACTATGAAACCACTCAACCACATAAGGTTCCAAAAAGCTTAGAATGTGGTTTTAAGAATCCCACAACCTTTACAATATTAAGCTCCACTTTGAAATGTTTTGACACCATGAAACCACTTAATCTTAAAGGATTCCAACAAGCTCAATACAGATGCCTTCTTGCAAGAAGCACATCAACCCTGTATGGTAACAAGAAAGAATGTAAAAAGTAGGGAAAGAATATAACTATAATTACAAGAGCTTGCCATTGAGGCTCAATGCAACATACAAACAAGCCAATGATGTGATAATGAAGGACAAGAATATAGTGGCATAGATATGAAAATGATTATTTTGATGTTAACAATGCTTGCAAAATTCTCAAGAATTTGATGTCTTCTTAGAGCTTTGGAGTTTTTGAAAAATCCTTGGAATTTAAACAACAACTACCCAACAAATAGTATAGATGTCTTCTTCAAAGTAGAGACGTCTATTTGAGATTGGCCTTAATTTAAGAAAGACATCTCACTAGAAAATGGAACATCTCTAGGGAGACATATATTCTTGAATTAGACATCTATTGATTTTAGGAGACATATCTTCAACTTTTGAGCTTTGACCTTTGAGTCTTTCTCTTATCAATTTTCCTTCTTGCTAGTCCTTGGAGCATCTTCATTTGATTTGTATTCTTTATTTTTGGTCATGCTCTAATCTTGCCCATGTCGTCTTCATAACGATATCTCTACGTAGATCTCATGACATCTCAACGTAGATATCATTTTCAAACTCAACTCTTGTTAAAGTCCTTGCTCATTTATGGCCTTTCTAGATTGAAAAAACATTTCCATATTCTCCATTTTCTCTAAGGTTTTGACATACCAAAATGTCAACAACAAGCTATTTCAATCTTGCAATATCACACTTTCACGAATAAATGCTTACATGGTAAGCTTCTTATGAAATCTTTACTCTATTATAAAGGTATTATGTTTGATTATATCTACGAGTGAAGCCATAATGCCTATGAAACAATGGATCATGTCCTTTTCACTTGACCTAATAATAAGGATTTTTGATATTTCTTTCATAAACTCATAGGCATTTCAATTGATAATGCCAGTTTGATTACAACCCTTAGCTAATGGTCACATCTCTAGTTAGTGTGGAAACATAAAAAATTTTAAGATTTCTTTATGATCCTATTGTATTACATATGATAGTATAGAAATCTCTCCATCTTCATAGAAAAAATCATTTCAGTTCCCCACTTTATAAATATCACTTTCTCCTCTTACTATGAAACTTTGCAAACTCAAGGCAATTATAAATTTGGATGATAATTTTCTCTTTGTCTTCATAGGAATTAGACAATTTGAGGAACTTTATATCTTCTCTCTTTTATTGCAATTTTGGCTTCCCTTTAATACTGGTGGTATTGTTAGTTTTTCTATTTTTGATTTTCTAGTATTTTATGGATGTACTTTGACTTGATTTTATCATTTTCGAAATGTGCCTTCTTCTCTTTTAAAAAAATTATATCTATTCAAATTGCATCTAATCTTCAATATTGTTTAATATACAAAGGCAAAGATACCAAAATACATGTACCATAAAAATAAATTCAATAATGAAATATTTAATTTTGGAAAGATCTTTAAGTTGATGACCTTGGGTAAACATAGGAAAACTTCTATTAACATAGATGATTTTAAATTTGCAAGCCCTATTACTTGTGCAAAAAATCCAACTATGAATGTGAATGGGAGAATAGGGTCTAATTCTATAGGATCAAGGAGTGAATCTTAGGCCATTAATCCCACTTTACTTTGCTACATGATTTACTTAATGTAGTCATTTAATATTTCTTGAAGAATTATGCCATTAAATTTTTTGTTAGAAGGATCCTACTTGCATTAATTTTGAATGATCGGATGAAAACCCACTAAACCTATTAAGGTATTCATAATGTTCTTATTCTAAATTTAACTAAGGATAATTTTTCCTTTTTAATTTGAAAATGAGAAACAAATAAATAATGAAATTAAGAATACTCCATGGTTTGTGCATAATACCTTTCTAGTATTGCTTATATGACAAGAAGAATTTGATCCTTGTATTTTTCTGATTTGGATTGAGTTCTCCAATTTGTAAATGATTTTTTTTTATTTAATCACTGATATTGCTAGCATGATTGTAAAAGTATTGATTTTAGAAAAAGAAAGGGATTTCTATGCTTGGAAAACTAGAATAATTTGTGTAGAACTAGATTTATGTAAAGAACTTCCATCGTCTATTGAGCTACCATATAAAGGAAATATTATGGAATAAAAATTTTTTTATCTTACCCTTCATAATGCATGTTTTTAATATCATGAGTCACCTCACAAGGTTTTTAACTATTTCAAACTAATCACCTAAAGAGCTACTGATGTTAAATTAGCTAAAGAAATTAAGGTTTCAGAAGCTACTTTACAAAATTTTGACAAAGGGATTGCATATGATTCAAATGAAATATTAGAAAAGCAAATGAATCCTAAAAGAGATGGATGGATAGAGATAAAGCAATTTAAAAAAAAATAGAGAAGGTACCACCTTCAAATTCTATTATCCAAGAAACATTACAAGTCTCTAAGAATGACATAGTGCTTTTAGGAGGTTTTCATACTTAGAGGAAAGAAAGTACAACATATGCAAAATTCCTCAAGTGAAAAAGCTTAGGAACTATAGAGAATATCATACATCAAACCTATAGGCCAATGATTTCTAATTTTGAACAAGTCAATCCTTTTAATTTTATCATGAATATCGAAGAAGGAACTAATTTGGGCATTGTGTTCTCATGACGTTCATTTCTTGGAATGTTTGGGGATTGTTGGATCCCTGATGATAGGAAATTATTCGATATCATTATTAGAGTTATAAATTTTTTTTGTCTTTAAGAGGTTAAAATAGGTGGTTTTAAATTAACTTTAACTGTTAATTTTTTATTCCTAAGTGAAGATATTTTCCTTTTACAAATCATTAACTTGTAAGTGATGGTGTTCTTCTTTGTATTGCTTAAATATATTCTTCATGCATCATTGATTTTTATTATATTTTAGGAACTAGAGATATTTTGATTCACTTAAATGTTTTTAGAGTAAAATTTTCCATTTGTAGTGTGATTCTCAAGAAAGAGTTTTACATTGCTATGAACTTAATAATGGTCTTACTAATGCTGTTTGAATGATTTGTGGGGATTTTAACATGTTAGAAAATGGAGGAAATATAGGAGGGATACCTTTTATTTTTTAACATGATGAATAGAGAGCTTAATAGTTCATTAGAAATAGGTTTGTACTTTAGGAACCTAATGTTGATGCAAATCATAGAGATGTAGGTTGGCTTACTTAGTCTAACTATAGATATGGCTTGCTACAAATTTTTTATAAATTAGATAGAGATTATTTTTCTTCTTCTCCTAATTTATTCCTTAAGTCTTAACATAGTTTACTTGTTTGGGTACATCTAGAATGTACTCTTTTAGATCATTTGTCCATAAAGTTATTAATTCAAAGAATAGGCCATGTGAATCTTCCATCTAAGATTTTGTTACTAATATTTTTTTTATCTAATAAAAATTTTCAAAGATCCTTTCGACATGTTTGAAACTTGGTTCCAAGACAAGTAAATTCTAAGGGTGTTATCAAATGATGTGAAGTGTTATTATTTGTACTATGATATTTTTAAGACACTTTGGTAAATGCTTAGCTAAAAATTTTCAAGTTATTACTCTTGAAACTAGGCAAGAAATTCATCAATTGATAAAATATTTATCTCATACCCCTCATGAGGAAAGTATTCAACAAGAGCTTGTGAGCCTTCAACAATAGTAAAACATTTTTGAAAATAATAAGGCATAGGATGATTTACTTAATCATTGGTTATATTGATTGAAAATAGAAGATAGAGCTTCAAAAGAATTATTCAAGTTTTTAAAAGTTCCTAAAATAAGTTATCAAATTGATGAAAATCAAGATATTTTTCTTCTAAAGTTAGATTATGTTAAAGTTTATGATAGGATGGAGTGACCTTTTATTTTAGCTATGTTACAAAAGTTAGGCTTGGATTCTTCTTTTATCTTTCATATTAGAATGTTATTTTTCTCTAATAGTGCCAAGATATGCATTAACAAGAGTTGTTATTCTACTATTACTCTTTAAAGATCAATTAGGCAAGGCTATCCTCTTACTCATTATCTTTTTATTCTTATTGTTGAAGCTTTTGGTCATATTTTACAACACTATAGTTTCCAAGAAAAGATCAAAGATTTATCTCTTTTGATCATTAGATGTCATATTCTTAATAATTACTTTGTATATAGAAACTTTCTTCTTTTGCAAGAAAATGAAAATAATTTAAACACTGCCCTTCATTGTATCTAAGTTTATTGCAAAGCTAATGATTCTATCAATAATTTGAATAAAACTCATTCTATAAGATCCAAGCTTGGTGATATTTCTTTAAAGCTTTCTAATTTTCTTTGGAGCTAGGTTTAACCTTTTAAGTTTATAACTCTATTGGCTATTCCTTTTTGTTCCTTAGCTTTTACCTATTATTTCTAAAAGAAAGTTCTTCACAAAGTTCATCAGAAAATTAGTAAGTGGATTGGAAATTCATTATCTTTAACAAGAAGATTATTGTTACTTCTAGGATTTTTCAATTTACTCATGTTTATTAATCTTCCTGTATGGTTCATTCTAATAGTTAGAGTATCTTATTGGATTTTTTTTTGGGGTGGGGGGAATAATGATGCTCTCCACTACTTTTCTTGAGTTAATTGAGAATTTTGTACTCTTGAGAAAAAAGTTGATATTTTGGATTTTTGCAACCTATCATCAAGGTATATTGCATACTAGAAAATGGATTTTAAGATATTTTTATGATGATAAAAGTTGGAAATTTCTTATTAGACACCAAATTAAATATGGTTGCCTAGCTATGTCAAAAATTTGATTTAACACTTGATAGAAAAATTGGATTATTACTTTTACAAAAATTAAAATTATGGTTCAATGCATTTGTTGAGCTTGGTAGGAAATCAATTCTCATTTTCAATGGCACCCTTTTCAACATTCATGAAATTCCATTAAATGGATGTTTATTTGGTAGGAAACATGTTGTGGAAATACTAGTATTTTAGCTACTTATGATTCTTACATGAAAGAAATTAAATTTAATCATGTAGATATTATTGATATTGTAGATTTTTTCTCTAATAAAACACCTCCTATGTCATTAGGATGGGAAGAATTCTAAGATAAATTTAATTTAAATAAAATAGATAAGGCCTATTTTCTAACTCTTCGTGATAGTTATTTGATAATTTTCTTGGGATCTTCTTAACTCTCAGCTTATTTTTAGGATAATTGAGTTTGCCCTGATGGTGTTAAGATGGTTTATTTTTCTCTTGCAAAAGATCACTAGTGGTTTAACAAAGAAAAATATTCTTTTGAAATTATTAATCATAGATGGAACACTTAAGATATTAAGAAAGACTGGATACAAAGGTTTAAAAGCCTATGAAGACTTGGAATTCAGCCAAAAGTACAATTTTTTGCTTGCTCTTTATTATATTTGTATTAGGCATCAATTACAACTTCTTGGTCTTGATAATATAGTTTATCTAGTTTACTTTCAGAAGATTCTATTAAACATGTTTTTTTATTTCTCTTTTGCTCAACAATTTAGCAATGGTATTTTTTAGTTCTTGAATTTTAAAAATTTTAAATTGCTTTTCCTTATGTCATTTGTGAAGGAACAATAAATACTAGCACTTTTGACTTTTTTAAAATATGCTTTAGCTTGATGTCCTTTTTTGCATTTGGAAGCACATATGTGATGTGATCTACAAGAGACATTCTATAGAGAAGAGCTTCAATTTTGAGATAAAGTTAGATATTTATATTAATTTTTTATTTCAAGTCCATACTAAGAAAAGGAAGTATTCAAGGGATATTAATTCTTTCTTTTCTTTCTTATGGATAAGGAATGATTCTCCTTATGATATTCCTCAATTTCTTTTAGATTATATAGGATTTTCTATTATTTTTGATTCAAATGGCTTTTTGCTTTATTCTAATTTAAGAAGGAACTTTTTTTTGAAAGAAAAAATCCAAAAGGATTCTTCTAATTGAGGGCATGGCTTAATTAATTTTCCACATGAGAACAAATATTTTCTAGGATTGGTTACAAGGGTAAAAACTAATATTAGCACACCCAAAACCATTGATCCTTTCCTTTCTTTCTCAGCCCTATTTTTAATGTTTTGAAGTTATGATGTAATGTATTTTGTATTTGGGTTTTTGGTTATAAACCATCATTTTACTACTTTGGATGTATTACTATTATTTATTAATAAAAATTTTGATTTCTAGGAGCCTACCATAATAATCCATAAATAATCTATAATTTCTATGATAATAATATGTAGTTTAAAATTAAAGACATTGATTTTTTACTTATCATTCCTTTTGAAGGTTCAACAATATGGATTATATCAAATATGTCACTAGCTCTACATCCTTTTTGTATTTGATTCATAAGTTTTAACCTTTACAAAATTTTATTTTTAAAATAGTTTGTATATTTTATTTTTAAATAGTTTGTTGCATATGTTCTTCTCATTTCATTAGTTTCTAGATAACTAGATTTTGATATCTATATGTTCCTTTGTAAGGGCATTGAAGAGGTTCTTTGTGTTGAGTCTGAGTAGTACTTTGATTCTAAATATTGGTTATAGAGCCTAATAAATTCTGTCATAGTATGGTCAACAATTTCATGTACAATTATCAACAACACATCATTTAGAACAACAAAATCTCTTCTTTTTGTTTTTAATAAATTAACCTTCATAATAAAACAACTTGTCATCATTATCATCATCATCCTATTCTTGTTCAAATGAACTATATTAACAAATCCACTAATAATGTATAGAAATGAAAATATCATATAGGTAACATAGTTAACTTCATAAATGTATCAAATTTATGTGAAAAGGAAACATATATATCCAAAAATACTAACATACTTTCAAGTACTTAGTAAAGAATACATTCAAAATATTAATCCCAAGGATATCTTCATACAATTATATTAATTTAGTGATAATAAAATGATCAAAAAATGAAAATATAAACATATATTATCAAAAACATTATACACTACCACATAATTACCATACAATCATGAGAATATAGATATATATTATGTGCAACTAAGACTAAAGCTTGATGGGGATATCAACTAACCTCTCTAATGTATTTTGATATTCTCAATGTTCTTAAGGGTCATAGGAATTGAATAAGTATATTTGACTTTTAGTTGAAGACATTTGATATGTTTTTTTGCTTAAGGTAGGCTATTATAGAACCATTACTAGTTGTAGTAAGGTTTTAGTCTTTGAACTACAAGCAATAAAGATTTATAGTCTATCATAGTTGTTGGTCCAATCATAAATCCTTCATGTTTTATGGCTTTAACAAATTGTGAGGTGGATGCAAGTGCAAGAAATCACAATATTAGGATGTAAGCCATATTCTAGTCATAGCCAGCTAACTACAAGTAAATTAAAAGCTAATAAACATTATATCCCAGCCATAGTTTGAAGAAAATAGTGAGAAAAAATCAAGGAACTTTATTGGTATGACTAGTTGTGATCCATAGTCAATATTTTTCTAGGAGTTATGAGGTGCTATGACCCATAGACATTTGCAATCTCCAAAAAATAGAAAGTAGTGTATTTTACTAGTGTGAAGGGCTATGAGTTCTACTATCATTGTAGGCTATGAGATGTGAGCTACTATGACCCATAGTTTCTTGCGATCTCAAAAGAAATTAAACTTTTAAAAGGCACAAATCCAGGGAGTAAATCAATAGTTACTTGATCCTATAAAAATATTGTAGATGCTTCTTGTTGGTGGCTATTTAAGATTGCTAATGTTTTGTGACACCTTTGATCTTGTGACTGGGGTCACGGGAAACAAAGGTGTTCTTCAAACAAGGTTTAGGTTCTTGTCAGTATTTGGAAACACCAAGGCCTAGATACCTTCAAGTAGACTCAATGGTTATGAAACAAACTAAATGGGAGTATGTGTTTGTTTTCTTGAATGTTGAAATGGTTGGGTTGTGTATAAAATTTTAATTAGCTTTCATAAAAAAAATTTAGCTAACTTTGTTAAATACTTTGAGTTGTTGAAGGTTCCTATTTTGTTAAGTCACTTATTCTATATAGTCCTTATAGTATGTTACTTGTAACAAATAAAATTTCACAAAAACATTTGAGCACAATTCTACCAATCTACTCCTAATTTCCCTTGGAGTGAAAATTCCACAAAAAAACTAAAAATAGAGCAAGATTCAATGAACTTAAAAAGATAAAGAAAAGAAAGCTTATTTTTGTGAAATCTCAAATATTTAAGCAAGATAAATCAACACGAAGAAACACTTCACAATAAATTTATTCAAATTCAATCTAACTACAAATGGTTCAAACTCTCTAAGCTCAACAAGTAATTTTGTAAAGGACAATCTAATAACACTACCAAAAATGCTTCATAAATGATAAAGTATGAGCTTCTATTTTGGCTAGTTAATAGTTGTTAAGAATTTTATTCAACAGAGCCTTCAAAAAATTTGACAGTTTTAGGATTGAAATACCAAGGCAATACACTTTAAAAAAATGAAGGTATTTTAGTCATCTCAAAATACCAAGTATTTTCGTGATTCCTTAAACTCAAATAGGAAATTTCTATAAGACATTACTATCAAATTGCTCAATATGCTTTTCTACAACATAAGCTCTTTTATGGAAAACCTTAATAGAAGTCTAATATTGCACAAAAATAGAGCTATGAAGGTAACCTAGAAAAATCAAAAAATTAAATGTCAATCATGATACTATAAACTATTAGCTAAGTAACTAAAACAAAGTGAGAAGAAATGAACTCATAGGATTAAAACAAAGTGGCTAAATTGATGCCTTTAGCAAGCCATGATTTACAAGGAATCTTTAATATTCTTCAAATTTGCTTCTCCCAAATTATCCTCCCCCACACTCCCCTCCAAATCCCCTTATTCTACCTTTGAAGGCCCTTTTATAATGACCTTAGGATAGTTACAATAATCATGGAATGTCAAGGATGTTACAAATATCTAGAGGATTAATTCATAACCACCCTAGAGGATATACCTTCCATAGCAAGTTATTGAAATTAGAGAAATTCATGCTATAGTCAGCAAGTGTTCCATTGGATAATAATATCTTTTCTTTCAAAAAACAAAACAATAACTATAACTTTTCTTGCCCATATGTTCTACACTTTCCATGTATGGTTGAAGTAGTAACCCCAAGCACTAGCTTGAAAAGCATGTTTGAAACATTGATTAAGTAGAAAAAATCAAGGCAAGAAATGTGTATGTTAGAGGGTTGAAAATGTTATATTATTATTATTATTATTTGTTTAATATCCATCCACCTACTTTTCAAGTTGATTTCCCTATGACGCTTGTCTGGAATCATTTTTTGCATGTGCATGCCTTTAGATGACAATGAATAATATGAAGAATGGAGTTGGAAAACCTTGATAGGAACGATAATTTCATAGGTGTAACTACACCTTCACATCTCACACTCTACATAGCAGATTCTCCTTTTTTGCAATCGCAAATGTTTTTCAACCTTTGGAAGATCTATAAATGGTTGAATACTAAGTTTTCTTAGATTGGCAACAGAGCCAATGCCGTAGCTGTAGCGAAAAGTTTGTTGTCATGGGCTACAATTAAGATTCTTATTTTTGCTATAGCAAAACAAACCCTAGTGTTGTTCTCCAATCATGATTTAGTTCCATTCCTACCATTCACTGAAGTATTTTGATAGATCCAATGTAGCATAGGCCCCTTGGCCCTAGTGTTATACATATCCCGCAACATGCATTTGAAATTGATGTAGATCTTATGCACATGAAAAAGAGGAAGCTACAAAATGCTAGAGGAAGACAAAGTAGTGAGGGTAAAATTTAAATTCAAGATTTTAACTTTGTATTTCTGAATTCATCCGAGTAGCATGTGTAGAGGGATTTCCACTGATGTTGTGGTTATTGATGATGTTGAGGTCATGGTACCATCATTGGCAGGGGAGCTTTTGTAGAAATGACACTTTGCTTCATGTTATTAAGATTTTTGAGCTTTCTTGTATATATTATTATTATATATTTTTTTTGCATTTTTTTCCTTCTCTCTAGTTTCTCCTCATGTCAACTATGGTTGAGTTTGGGCTTGAATTTGGGTTTTCTTGTGTTTTTGCAGGTGCCCCTACCCTCAATATGTTAAAATGGAACTAGAAAAAGATCATGATTTTCTATTCCTCTTGGGTTTCCAGTAATCATAGAGCCTGTGCTTGCCACTCTAGAAATTCAATACCATAATGTTAAATTCCCTTGGACCTATAGCTCTCCTAGGCTCTTCTGTGTACATGATAGATTTAAGTGGAATATTGGACTTTTAGAACATAAATGAATTGAAGATATCATATTCATCTTTATCTTCTGTGATAAAGTACTAAACTAAAGAAATGCTGTTAGTTAGGCAATGTAATATCATACAATTAAAATCTCCTTTTTATACATTAATGAGTAATCAAAGATTTTATATCACCTAGACATGACCAACTCCAATAATCTTCCTCTCAAATTAGAGGCACATTCTACTATTGTTCCATTAAATGGTCTTATGTGACAACATTTCTCACCCCCCTCTTTGCTCATTAGCTAAGAAAAATAAATTTTTATTGGAAACATTTTTTTACATAGAAAAGTAGAAATACTTTTTTAAGGAAATATTCTGTCAAACTTAACATTTAATGGAAAAAAAACCTCACTCCTAATAAAACTTAGGAAAATCTACAAAAATATTTTTACACAAAATATTCTGTGGGTGGGAAGAGAATAGTTAAAGTAACTCTTTTAGGGATTCTCGTATTGTGAATCCTTTCATATGTAATTTCAATAGTGATGAATGTTCTTCTTCCTCTTCTTCCCTAGTTGAAGCCTCAACTTGGTCTTCATCCTTATCTTCAACAATTTTCTTTGTCTCTTTCTCATCAAACTCTTTGGCTGTTGATTTTTGAGATTCTTCCTAACTAGTTACTTATGTGTCTTGAGACATGAAAGCTTCTCCCTAAGAATCATCTTGATTGGACTCTCTTTGGTATTTAGCTTCAGTTTTGCATTTATGAAAGCTTCCTTAAACATTAGAATGTATTGAATGACCACCAGTGAGGAAATTAAACTCATCTAAAAGCCAAAGTAAGAAAGGGCTTTTGCTAGATGCTCCATGGGTCTTTACCTTAAAATAGGCTCTCATGAGATGCTCTGGGTAGCATCCCATAACATATGAGATAAAAGGCCTTCTTACTACCATATCTCCAAGAACCATCTTTCTATCTCATAGCTAAGCACATCACTTGCTTTTCTCACCCAAGTATTGAATTGAGAGATGTTATATTTCTAAGCAATTCACATATCTTTATATAGTGTAACATAAATTTGAAATTCCCACCAATTCCAACAACCAACTTTCCAATTTAGAAAAAACTTATTTAATTTCCATCATTGTATGATTGGATAATTCAAATTCTACTATTTGGTTGTCAAAATTAATTCACCATTATGTAGTTATCTAAGGCGTCACTTCCACTTACACTCATCACAAAGAATGATCACTTGAGATAATATAAATTTAATATTTAAACTAACACTTCAAATTTAATATTTAAAATAATACTCTAACATATACATATTCTATTATACCATATATAGTTGCCTAATCATATGTATAGGATATACATACATATGTTATGGTTAGATATTATAGAAGTATATATATATATACATATTATTTATTATATAAATTATAACTAAGTATATATGTTAATTTTTATATATAAAAGTTTATTACTTACTACTATAAATACTCAATATTATTATTATCATTATATTACTATATACATATATTCTTTATTAATTTACACCCATATTTTAAGTTGTGGGCAGTTGCCCAAAGTAATGTTTTATGTGTAAAACATTATATGGAAGCTAAAACTTCATTCCACTTAATGTTGATAACTTGTATGTATCTTTGGATAATTTTTTCTTAATCTAAAATGAACAAGTCCATACTGCTAAAAATTTATTTGGCTTTTTCATATTTCATAATAATACAAGATCACTAATTTTAAAAGTTATTTTCTATAACACCCCACCCTAGCAAGGGTAGGGTGATGCCCAAAATCAAGTAATCATAGAATAGAAGGATGATAACTAAAACCAATAATGTGTAGAATACATGATATCTAGGAAGGCCAAACAGTACAAAAATTGCCTACCACACCAAAAACTAAACATAACTATCACCTTATCAAAATTCATGTCTCTACATAGAGAAAACTATGCCTTGCTTTCCTAAAATACAAAAACACCTAAACCTCATGAGCATATCTAGAAGAGTACAAAGAATTTCAATGTAGGATATCTAGTCCACACTACTATACATGAAAATATACAATAACCAAAAACTGAAGGCTTTCCCCTCCTCTACTCTTTCTCTCCGTGCTCATTTAGGCTCTTGTGCCTTTCACCTATAATTAAATCAAGTTAGTACATAACTGAGTGGGAAGCCTTTACACTTCCCCTACTAGATGGTTGACAATTGTTGCACTAGAGGAGAGGAGTGGGGTACAAGGAAACCTCCAATGATTGTGAGTCTTATGCATGCTTAAAACAACACACACCATATCACCCATAAAGCTAACATACAATCATACAATCATAGACAAAGCCATGGTCCAACATCATCTATCATGCCCATGTTAACATACCCATGATATACCATAATAGTCCATGATCCATACAATCATAATATAAACAAAACACCTATTCTCAATTATATGACTCACAAATCAATACTATCACATACAAAGCCCACATAGTTGCTAGCATATCTGTGGTCAATGTAGCATGTGAAACGTTGCCATGAGTAATCATAACAACCATTGTTTGTAGGTCTTTTATTAGTCTTTTATTTATCTAACTAGTGTTAGGGTCCATCAACCTATGACCTGCAACCACTAGCCTTCTGGAGGACTAGCAATAGGGATGAACACACCTATGCCATGAACTAGCCATGGGGACAAACACACCTACACTCTTCCACTCTTAGGATGAGGCCTAAGATAGAAGCCTCATCAATGCATCATAGTGGGGGTTAATCCATACTACCTCCAGGGTGCCTCATCATCAACCAATCCACACCCTCATGCTAGCACCACTCACCAATGATTGTCACAAGTGTCATTGCAAAAACATATACAAAATTTGGCTAACTTAAACCAATACATGTTATAAGCACAACACATCCAAAAAACATGACTGCACATAACCATCCCTAATAGTTATAGTGATTCCATGAAAAAAAATACCATGATGCAACAAAACAACATGAAGACCTCGATATGACAAAACAAGACCATATTCCTTAAGAGACATGTACTTCCATGCAAATGACCACTAGAATAACCTTCAAAATGATATATGCCCAAAGAGAAAACTAATTCCATGATTAGAAAGTACTTTCCAAGATGATCCCAATGACAATAATTTTACCTAAATCAGACTCTTGGAAGAAAAGTTATGCATGTTCAAGGTTTTCTTAACAAACTAATATTTAATTATCACCTTAAAGGATTGGAACTTCCAAAAACACTCACATCCCAATAGGCCTTGAAAATAGAATATTCCTATCATACCAAGCTCATCAACATCACATATGATATTCCACAAGTCCACATCATACCATACATCCCATATATATTAATAAAAAATTTGTAACCAAAATCATACAATTTTGAGAAATATGCAAAACAACATGCCTAAGCTTAGACTTTGAGCTATCCATGCTAGATGCCCCCATCGCATGATCAAATATAGTAATCTAGCACAAAAATACAGGGAAAAGGTAAAGACAACCCACCAATAAAAATTGTTTGGGTAGAAAGGCTAAAACATGTAGAAAATTTTCAAAAATCTAGTAGGTCTTTGTTTCACTTCCAACAAGTTTTGCACCTACATAAAGATGACCATACCAATATGAAATCTAGGTTCAGAGCAAGCAAAAATAATCCAGAAAGCTCAAAGTGTAGAAAAATGTGGACAAAAAGAAGAGAGCAGAAAGAAAAATGAATGAAAATAGGCTCTTGTGTGTTTTTGTAACATGAGAGAAAAAAAGAAATAGAACCCAAATCCAATTTTAGTAACAAGCAGTGGTGATGAAGCAGTGAGAAGAAAAATAAACATAAAAAAACTATGCTTTTAAGCACATGCATACACATAACCTTTTTTTTTTTCCATGGGCATACATCACATGCTAATGTTACTTTTACTTTTTGATTTTTTTAAAATTTATTTTATTGCATTTTTTAAAAAAATATGTCATTTTCATAAGCTTGTATATTTTTCTCCTTTGCAACTAATATTGTAAATTTTAAAGCTATGTAACAAACACACCCAGACTCCAAATCAAAATCTATTTGAACCTACAGGATCCTTATCATACACTCTACACATTCACATGAAAAAACCACACCCGAACATCACATGACATAGTGCTATAGTACAAATGCCAAAATACCAAAATTGCACATAAATCATAAAAACATACAATATAAGTGTTCTTGTACCCCAATCTAACACCCCTGCCAACAACATCACTTGTCTAATACATTACACAAGGCTAGTATACATAATCAAATTAGTTAAGCATGTAAAGACAACATAATCATAACATAAAAAAGAAGCCTTATAACATATAAAACACATTAACTCATACCCAAAAACCCACCAGGACCCCACATGTAATGTATAACTCATAAGCAGACAACCATACCTATTGTCTTTGGATGGGATGTAACACTCTCCCCTCCTTAAGAATCTTCCTCATAGAAGATCTCAGGATGAGCTACGTGCATCATAGTCTACACCTTCCAAGTAGCCTTCAAAGCTTCATGTCTACTCCATAAAATTTTGACCATAGGGACAAATTTACTCTGTAGCTGTCACACCATATGATTAGTAATCTTTACTAGTTACTCAACATAACTAACATTAGACTGTATTTGTATTCCTAAATTTCTAATCACATGATGTTCATCAAGCACATAACATCGTAGCATAAAGACATGAAATACATCATTGACATGTGCCAAATGAGAAAGTAATGCTATCTATTAGGGCACTTTTCCAATCCATTGTAACACCTAAAATGGACTAATAGATCTAGGAGCCAATTTTCTTTTTTAGCCAAATCAAGTAAGGCCTTTCAAAGGAGAAACATGAAGAAATACATGATCTTCGATTGCAAACTCTAGTGGCCTTCAACGTCGATTGGCATATGCTACCTACCTATCTTGTGTATCTCTCAATCTATCTCAGATCTCCTGAATCTCCTCTATAGTCTACCTCACCAAATTTGTGCTCACCTACTAATGAGCTTCTATGGTATCCCAACATAAAGGTGTTCTACATGACCTACCATATAAAATCTCATATGGTGCTACTTGCAAAATTTCCTTATAACTATTTTTATATGCAAATTTAGCTAATGGTAGTATCTGATCCTAACCTTCTCTATACTGCAAAGCATAAAATCTCAACATGTCTTCTAGAATTTGATTCACCCATTTATTTTGACCATCAGTTTGTGGGTGACATGTCAGACTTATATTTAGCTTTGTACCCATATCCTTTTGAAATGCCTGCCAAAAATGTAACATGAATCGAGCATCTCTATCACCAATAATCCATCATGGCACACCATGCAATTGCACTATCTATACAAGAAAGAGATGTGTAGTTTCTATTGCACTTACTAATGATCGTGTGGCAAGGAAATGGACAAAATTTGTTAACAAATCAATAACTACTAAGATAGCATCAAAACCACTATGAGCTTGTGGAAGACCAACAAGAAAATCCATACCAACGACTTCTCATTTCCATTGAGTAATATTGTGGGAATGCAAATATCCCCTAGGCCTCTGATGCTCTATCTTCACTTTTTGGAAAATTAAACATTGATCTACATACTCTCCTACATTCCTCTTCGTACCAAGCCACCAATACGTCTATCATGAACTCTAGTGCATTTTCTAACTACCTGGATGCATTTGGTATCTACTCATGTGTGCCTCATCCATTAACTAAATTCCGAGAGCTTCTAGAACACATACTCAACCATCCCTCTGTAATACTCCATGACTACCCATAGAGAGTAGTCCATCAAAGGTAATCTATTACCTCAATGCTTGACACCAAGGATCATGTCGTTGTTTCTCTCATATCTATTCTTGCAAATTTGATCGGATTGTTAAGTTATTAAGCTTCCTCACCATCCTACTCAATGCATTTTCTACTTTGTTAGTCTTGCCAGGTCCGTATTTAATAGTAAAATCAAAATCAACAAGTAGCTCCACCCATATACATTTTCGTAGGTTTAACTATGGTTGACTCATAAGATATTGGAGACTCTTATGGTTAGTTTAAATAGTAACTTTTTCCCCATATAGATAATGTTGTAAAATCTTCAATGCAAAGATCACAACATCCAATTCTAGAATATGCATGGAAAATCTAGTTTCATGTGGCCTTAATTGATGGGACGCATAAGCCACAACCTATTCATACTACATCAACACACAACAAAATCCATCCGCTAAAGCATTAGCACAAATATCATATGGATGTCCTCGTATAAGAGATATTAACACAAGAGCAGTCACCAATCTATGCTTTAACTTCTTAAATGGAGCTTGACAAGCTAGACCCCAAGTAAATTTAGCCTCTTTTTTCAACAATCAAGTCAAAGAAGATGTTATGCAAGAGAAATGTTCCACAAACCTCTAGTAATATCTTGCTAACCCCAAGAAGCTTTGCACCTCCACTACAGATTTTGGCTTAGTCCAATCATGAAGGATTATAATCATTGTAGGATCCACAAAGATACCAGCTCCTAACATCACATGTCCTAAGATCTGAATCCTTGATTGTCAAAATGAATAGTTGGATAGCTAAGAATACAATTTCTACTCCCTCAAAGTCTATAAGATTGTACACAAGTGCTCTACATGCAATTGCTCATGAGGAGAATATACTAAGATATCATCTATGAACACAATCACAAACTGATCTAGGAATGGCTGCGTCACACTATTCATGAGGTGCATGAAAATTTTTGGTGCATTTGTCAACCCAAAGGGTAGAACCAAAAACTCATAATGGCCATACCATGTTCTAAATGTTGTCTTTGACACATCCTACTCACGAACCTGCACTTGATGATACCCAAACTTGAGTTCAATCTTTGAGAATACATGAGCTCCCCAAAGTTGATCCAACAAGTCATTAATGTGTAGTAAAGGATATTTATTTTTCATAGTCACTTGGTTTAATTGCCTGTAATCTATGCATAAAGAAAAAACCCCATCCTTCTTTTTAAAAAATAGCATAGGTGCACTCCACCATGATACACTAGGGCGAATAAGGCCCTTATCCAACAATTCCTATAGCTGAACCTTTAGTTCTGCTAGCACTATGGGAGACATCCTATGTGGAGCCTTTGAAATATTCTCTATACCAGGTTTAAGTTTGATCTCAAACTCAATCTCTCACCTAGGTGGTAGACCTAGTAATTTAGACTACAATACATTAGGAAATTCATGAATCATAGGAATTTGATCTATCTCCACCATATTTTTTTTACAGATTGTAGCCACAAAGCATTCATGCACTTTTTGAAGAATCCTATGGTACATCCAAGAAGAAACTAAACCCAAGCACATAGTCCTCAGACAAGTTTGTACCTCAATCAAAGCATCATTGACTAATTGTAATCGTAGGAGCTTTTTCCAACAGTCCAAACTAGCATTGAACAATGACAATCAATCCATCCCAAAAATTACATCATACATCCCAAGAGCCATAACATGTAAATCACTAACCCATGACACACCTTCCAATTCTATTGGCACATTCCTACATACATGATTAAGTCAAGTTTCATAACCCCTAGTAGAAGATACTATCAACCCAAGAGAAAGAGAATGACATACACGAACTACATGATGTGCAACCATAGGATCTATTAAAGAATGGCTAGCACTAGGATCAAATAACATTAACATAGCAAAGCCCAAAATCATACCTCCCATATCCATCACTATGTTTGGTTGCACATCCAAAGGTTGGCCTATTAAGGCATACACCCATCCTAGAGTCCTCTGGTCCCCTCCTCTAGGTTGAGTGACTAGTGATCCACATCCATCATAAACTAGAGAACATTATCCTTGGCCTCTACCTCCTTTGCTACTACCTACTTGCTTTGGGCACTCTTGAGCCTAATTCTCTAGTTTCCCACATGCAAAATGATTCTGACAATCTCTCTGCAAATGACCAGGCTATCCACATCTATAACAAATAATAGCTCCAAGACTAGCTCCAATTGTAGGATGATGAGTGGGTGTTGGATGCTCTCCTCCATGGCCATGAGCTTGCTTAGAGGGGCTAGGTCTCTCTTTAGATGCCAATCCTCTCTTTTTCCCCTATTGCCTCTCTCTACACGTTATATCCTCCTACTAACTCCTCTCTAAATCCATGGCTACTACTCTAGCTTCATCATAGGAAGTCAATCTGAGAGGTAATAGGTGATCCTTCAAAGATGGTATCAAGCCTTGAACAAGTCTATTCATCCATGCTCAAGAAACTGTCTACATCTAGGGTACGTAACTACTTAGCTTAGAGAAACAAGCATCATACTCCACCACAAACCAATGACCTTGATACAAATGGTATAACTTGTCCTCCTTGGTTGGTGCAAATTGGGTAGACACATAATGACCTTTGAAAGATGCTAGAAAATCATCCCATGCCACCTCTTGATCAATCCATCCCTTGGTCTACTCTTTAGTTATCCACCAATGTTAGGTAGTACCAACCAATTGATAAACTACCAAGTGAGTTTGCTGAACTGATGAACAATCTATCAAATCAAAAGCCTTTTGCAATTTCTCCAACCATTCTATAGCTGGAGTGGGATCCTCAGTGCCATTAGATTTTAGAGGTCCTAATTTCTAAAACTACTTGACTAGTTCCATATTGATAGGTTGCCTATTTGATTCTCCTAAGTCTCCACTACCACTACCACTTCCTGCTTCCCTAATCATGGGAATAGGAGCATCACTAGCTGCAACATGTTGCTAAAGGATTTGTAATAATTTTTGTATAAGCTCTAATTTCCTATTTGCAAGACCGCTACTAGATGTTTGAGGAGCCTACTCCTATCCATCATTAGGCCCTTTAGGTCTATAGGCCCCACTAGCATCATGACCACGTCTACTATACATCTTTGTAACTTGAAATTACACAAATGGGTGAGTACCCCCATGATCATACAACATTAGAGTAAATTAGCTCTAGTACCACAATGTAACAGCCCACCCTAGAAATGGTAGGCTGATGCCTAGAATCAAGTAATCATAGAATAAAAGCATGATAACCAAAACCAATAATGTGCAAAATACATGATATCCAAGAAGGTCAAATGGTACAAAAATTACCTACCACACCATAAACTAAACATAACTATGACTTTATCAAAATTCATGTCTTTACATAGAGCAAATTATGAATTGCTTTTCTAAAATACAAAAACACATAAACCTCATCAACATATCTAGGAGAGTACAGAGAGTTTCATACAAGGATATTTAGTCCACACTACTATACATGAAAATATATACTAACCAAGCACTAAAGGCTTTTTCCATCTCCACTCTCTCTATTTGTGCTTGTCTAGGTTCCTGCACCTTTCACTTGTAATTAAATCAAGTTAGTACACAACTAAGTGAAAAGCCTTTACACTTCCCCTACTAGATAGTTGAAAACTACTACATGAGAGAAGAGGAGTGGGGTACAAGGAAACCTACAACCATTGTTAGTCTTATGCATGTTCAAAACAACACACACCATATCACCCATAAAGCTAACATACGATCATACAATCATAGACAATGCCATGGTCCAACATCTTCTATCATGCCCATGTCAACATACCCATGATATACCATAATAGTCCATGATCCATACAATCATAATCTAAAAAAAACACATATTCTCAATAATATGACTTACAAACTAATACTATCACATACAGAGCCCATGTGGTTGCTAGAATATCTACACTTAGTGTACCATATGAAACATTGCCATGAGTACTCATAATACCCATTTCCTATAGGTCTTTTATTTATCCAACCAATTCTAGGATCCATCAACCTGTGATCGGCAACCACTAGCCTTCTAGAAGACTAGTAATAAGGACAAACACACCTATGCCTCGGACTAGCTATTAGGACGAACAAACCTATGCTCTAACACTCTCAGGATGAGGCTTGAGATAGGAGCCTCACTGATGTATCATGGCAAGGATCAATCCATACTACCTCCAAGGTAACTCATCACCAACTAGTCCACACCCTCATGTTAGCACCACTTGCCAATGACCATCACAAGTGTCATCTTAAAAACATATACATAGTTCCAATAGCTTAAGCCAACATGTCATAAGCACAACACACCCAAACAACATAACTACACATATCCATCCTGAATAGTTATAATCATTCCTGAAAATAATACCACGATGCAAAAAAATAACATGAAGACCTTGATATGACAAAACAATATCATATTCCTTAAGAGACACATACTTCCATACAAATGACTATTGGAATAACCTTCAAAATAATATATGCCCAAAGAGAAAACTAATCCCACAATTAGAAAGTACTTTTCAAAATGATCTCAATGACACTAATTTTACCTAAATTGGACTCCTTGAAGCAAACTTATGCATGTTTAAAATTTACATAATAAACTAATATTTAAATATTATTTAATTACCAACCCAAAGGATTGGAACTTCCAAAAATTCTTGCACCCTAATAGGCCCTAAAATTAGAACATTCCTATCATACCAAGCTCATCAACATCACATATGATATTCCACAAGTCCACATCATACCATACAATAATTCGTAACCAAAATCATAAAATTTTTGGAAATATGAGAAATAACATGCCTAAGGTTAGACTTTGAGCCATCCACCCCACATGCCCCCATCACATGATCATATACACTAATCTAGCATAAAAATATAGGAAAAAGGTAAAGAAAACTCACCAATTAAAATTGTTGGGGCAAAAAGGCCAAAATAAGCAAAAAAATTTTAAAAATCTGGTAGGACTCCATTTCTCTTCCAAAAATTTCTACACCTATGTAGAGATGACCATAGCAATCCCAAATCCAAGTTTAGAGCAAGTTAAAACCATCCAAAAAGCTTAAAATCCAAAACAATGTGGATGAAAAGAAGAGAGCAAAAAGAAAAATAAATGAAAAAAAGCTCTTGTGCATTTCTATAATGTGATAGAACCCAAACCCAATTTTGGTAACAAGTTGTGATGATGGGGTAGTGAGAAGAAAAATAAACATTAAAAAAACAAAACAATGCTTTTAAGCATATGCATACATGTAACCTTTGTTTTTTTTTCCATGGGCACATGTCATGTGCTAACATTACTTTTACTATTTGATCTTTTAAGGTTTATTTTATTTCATTTTTAAAAAAATATGTCATTTTTAGAAGCTCATATATTTTTCTCCTTCACAACTAATATTGTAAACTTTAAACCTATGTAACAAACACATTAAGACTCCAAATCAAAATCCATTTGAACCTCTGAAATCCTTATCATACGCTCTACACATTCACATGCCAAAACCACACTTGAACATCATGCAACATAGTGTTGTAGTACCAATTCCAAAATACCGAAATTGCACATAAAGCATAAAAACATATCAAATAGGTGCTCTTGTACCCCAATCTAACACACTTGTAAACAACATAACCTATCACATAGGGCTAGTGTACATAATCACATTAGTTAAGCATGTAAAGACAACGTAATCATAACATAAAATTAAAGCCTCATAACATATAAAACATATTAATGTGTCCTAGAAAAACTGCCAAAACTCCACATGTAATGTATAACTCATAAGTAGATGACCATACCTACTATCTATGGATGGGATGTAACACTCTCTCCTACTTAAGAATCTTCCTCCTAGAAGATCTCTGGATGAGCTGTGTGCATTGAAATCTCCACCTCCCAAGTAGCCTCTAAAGCTCCATGTTTACTCCATAAAATTTTGACCATAGGAACAAATTTATTGTGTAGCTATTGCACCATACGATCAACAATCTTTATTGGTTGCTCAACATAACTAACATTAGACTGCAGTTGTATTCCTAAATGGCTAATCACATGATGTTCATCAAGCACATAATGTCATAGCATAGAGACATGAAATATATCATGGACATGTACCAAATGAGAAGGTAATGTTATTCGATAGGCCACTTTCCCAATCCATTGTAACACCTAAAATGGATCAATATAGCTAGAAGCTAATTTTCCTTTTCAGCCAAATTGAGTAAGGCCTTTCAAAGGAGAAACACAAAGAAATACATGATCTTTAACTACAAACTCCAGTTCCCTTTGACGTTGATTAGCGTATGCTACTTACCTATCCTATGTAGCTTTCGATCTATCCTAGATCTCCCAAATCTCCTCTATAGTCTACCTCACCAAATCTATGCTCACCTGCTAATGATCTTCTATGGTATCCCAACATAAAGATCTTTGATATGGCCTAACATATAAAATCTCATATGGTGCTTCTTGCAAACTTTCCTGATAACTACTATTATATGAAAATTCAGCTAATGATAGCATCCAATTCCAACCATCTCTATATTGCAACACACAGGCTCTCAACATGTCTTCTAGAATTTGATTCACCCATTTAGTTTGACCATTAGTTTGTGGATGATATGCTGAACTTATATTCAGCTTTGTACTGATCTCCTTTTGAAATGCTTGTCAAAACTATGACATGAATCAAGCATCTCTATTACTAATAATCTATCATGGCACCCCATGAAATTGCACTATCTCTACAAGAAAGAGATATGCAATTTCTATTGCACTTACTAATGATCATGTGGCAAGAAAATGTGTAGACTCTATTAACAAATCAATAACTACTAAGATAGCATCACGACCACTATAAGCTCATGAAAGATCAACAATGAAATCCATACCAATGACTTCTCATTTCCACTGAGGAATATCAAGGGAATGCAAATATTCCTTAGGTCTCTGATGCTCTATCTTCACTTGCTATAAAATTAAACATTGATCTACATACTCTTCTACATTCCTCTTCATACCAAGCCACCAATACATATATCATAAACTCTAGTACATTTTCTAACTGACTAGATGCATTTGGTATCTGCTTATGTGCGTCTCATCCATTAACTAAATTTTGAGAGCTTCTAGAACACATACTTGACCATCCCTCCGTAATACTCCATGACTACCCATAGAGAGCAATCCATTAGAGGTAATTTATTGCCTCAATGCTTGACACCAAGGACCATGTTGTTGTTGCTCTCATATTTTTTCTTGCAAATTTGATTGGATTGTTAAGTTATTAAGCTTACTCACCATCCTACTCAATGCATCTACTACTTTGTTAACCTTGCCAGGCCTATATTTAATAGTGAAATCAAAATTAGCAAGAAACTACACACATCTACATTCTCACAAGTTTAACTATGATTAACTCATAAGATATTGGAGGCTCTTATGATCAGTCCAAATAGTAAATTTCTCCCCATATAGATAATGCTACTAAATCTTCAATGTAAAGATCATAGCACCCAATTCTAGATCATGCATGGTATATCTAGTTTCATGTGGCCTCAATTGATGGGATACATAAGCCACAACATGTCCATATTGCATTAACACACAACCAAATCCATTACCTAAATCATCAGTAGTAACATCATATGGATGTTTTGGTATAGGAGATATTAGCAGAGGATTAGTTACCAATCTATGCTTCAACTCCTCAAATGTAGCCTAACAAGATGGGCCCCAAGTAAAGTTAGACTCTTTTATTAACAATTGAGTCAAAGGAGATGTTATGCAAGAGAAATGTTCCAAAAACCTTTAGTAATATCTTGCTAACCCAAAAAAGCTTTGCACCTCCACTATCGATTATGGACTAGGCCAATCACAAACAACTAAAATATTTGCAGGATCCACATAAATACTAGCTCCTAACACCACATGTCCTAATAACTAAATCTTTGATAGCCAAAATGAACACTTGGATAGTTGAGCATATAGTTGGCACTCCCTCAAAGTCTATAAGACTATTCATAAGTGCTCTACATGCAATTGCTCATGAGAAGAATATACTAAGATATCATCAATGAACATAATCATAAACTGATTTAGGAATGGCCACATTACACTATTCATGAGGTGCATGAAAACTACTGGTGCATTTTTCAACCCAAAGGATAGCACTAAAAACTTATAATGGCCATACCATGTTTTGAATGCTATCTTTGACACATCCTACTCACAAACCTACACTTGATGATACCCAAAGTTGGTCCAACAAGTCATCAATGAATGGTAGAGGATATCTATTTTTCATAGTCACTTGGTTTAACTGCCTATAATCTATGCATAATTGTAAACCCCCATCCTTCTTTTAACAAATAACACAGGTGCATCCCACAGTGATACACTGGGGCTAATAAGGCCCTTATCCAACAATTCCTATAGATGAATCTTTTACTCTACTATCTCTATAGGAGACATTCGATGTAGAGCCTTTGAAATAAGATCTATACAAGGTTTAAGTTTGATCTCAAACTCAATCTCTTGCCTTGGTGAAAAACCTAATAATTTGGACTAGAATACATTATGGAATTCATGAACCATAGGAATTTGATCTATCTCCACCATATCTATTTTATAGATTGTAGCCACAAAGAATTCATGCCCTTTTTGAAGCATCCTATGATACATTTGAGGGGAAACTAAATCCAAGCACACAATCCTCATATGAGTTTGTACCTCCATTAGAGCACCATTGACTAATTGTAATCGTAGGAGCTTTTGCCAATAATCCAAACTACCATTGAACTACAAAAATCAATTCATCAACAAAATCACATCATATACCCCAAGATCCATAACATGTAAATCACTAACCCATGACACACTTCCAATTCTACCAGCACATTCTTACACACCTGATCAACTCAAGTTTCATGACCCCCAATAGAAGATACTATCAACCCAGGAGAAAGAGAATGACATACAAGAGCTACATGATGTGCAACTTTAGGATCTATGAAAGAATGGCTAGCACCAAGATCAAATAACATTAACACATCAAAGCCCAAAATCATACCTCCCATCTCCATCATTGTGTTTGGTTGCACATCCAAAGGTTGGTCTATTAAGACATACACCCATCCTGGAGTCCTCTAATCCACTCCTTCGAGTTGAGTGACCTATGCTTCACATCCACCTTGAACTAAAGGTTTCTATCCTCAGCCTCTACCTTCTCCACTACTTTCCATCCACTTTAGACACTCCAGAGCCTAATTCCCTGGTTTCCCACATGCAAAATAATCTTGACAATCTCTCTACAAATGACTAGGTTGTCCACATCTATAACAAATAATAGATCCATAACCAGCTCCAACAGAAGGATCATGAGTGGGTGTTGGATGCTCTCCTCCATGGCCATGAGCTTTCTTAGAGGGGAAAAGTGTCTCTCTAGATGTTGATCCTCTCTTCTGCCCCTATTTCCTCTCTCTACAAGCTATATTCTCCTACTGACTCCTCTCTAAATCCATGGCTCATGCTCTAGCTTCATCATAGAAAGTTAATCTAAGAGGTAATAGGTGAATCTTGAAAGGTGATATCAAGCCTTGAACAAACTTGTTTTCTCATGCTTGAGCATCTATCTACATCTAGGGTACATAACTACTCAAAGAAACAAGAATCATACTTTGCCACAGACCAACTACCTTAATATAAATAGTACAACTCATCCTCCTTGGCCTATGGATATTGGGTAGACATGTAATGACCTTTGAAAGATGCTAGAAAATCATCCCATGCCACCTCTTAACTAGTCCATCCCTTGGCCTACTCTTTAGTTATCCACCAATGCTGAATAGTACCAACCAATTGATAAATTGCCAAGCCTGTTAAACTAATGATAGCCCATCAAGTCAAAAGCCTTTTGTAATTCCTCCATCATTTTGTAGCCATAGTGGAATCATTAGTGCCATCAAATTTTTAAGGTTCCAATTTTTGAAACTACTCCACTACTTTCCTATTGATAGGCTACCTATTTGATTCTCCTAAGCCTCCACTATCACTACCACTTCCCACTTCCCTAATCATGGAAACAGGAGCATCACTAGTTGCAACATGCTACTACAAGATCTGTAACAATTATTGTATAAGCTTCAATTACCTATTTGCAGGACCACTACAAGATGTTTGAGGAGTTTTTTCCTATCCATCATTAGGCCCTTCTGGTCTACAAGCCCCACCAGCATCATGACCATGTCTACTATACATCTTTGTAACTTGAAATTACACAAATGAATGAGTACCCCCACCATCATGTAGCATCAAAGTAAATTAGCTCCAATACCATAATGTAACACCCTACCCTAGCAAGGGTAAGGTGATTCCTAGAATCAAGTAATCATAGAACAAAATCATGATAACCAAAACCAATAATGTGCAAAATACATGATATCCAAGAAGGTCAAATGGTACAAAAATTACCTGCCATACCAAAAACTAAACATAACTATGACTTTATCAAAATGCATGTCTTTACATAGAGAAAACTATACACTACTTTTCTAAAATACAAAAACACATAAACCTCATTAGTGTATCTAGAAGAGTATAGAGAGTTTCATACAAGGATATTTAGTCCACAGTAACTAAGCACTGAAGGCTTTTTCCTCCTCTACTCTCTCTCTTCATGCTCGTCTAGGTTCCTGCACCTTTCACTTGCAATTAAATCAAGTCAGTACACAACTGAGTGAAAAGCCTTTACAGTTCCCCTGCTAGATGGTTGACAACTGCTACACTAGAGGAGAGGAGTGGGCTACAACGCAACTTGCAACCATTGTTAGTCTTATGCATGCTCAAAACAACATACACCATATCACCCATAAAGCTAACATACTATCATACAATCATAGACAAAGCCACGTTCTGACATCATCTATCATGCCCATGTCAACATACCCATGATATACCATAATATTTCATGATCCACACAATCATAAGCCAAACAGAACACATTTTCTCAACAATATGATTCACAAAACAATACTATCACATATAGAGCCCATGTGGTTGCTATCATTTTTGTGCTTAATTTAGCATGTGAAACATTTCCATGAGTACTCATAATAGCCATTGATTATAGGCCTGTTATTATACTTTTATTTATCCAACCAATGCTAGGGTCTATCAACCTGTGACCTGCAACACACCTATGCCATGGACTAGCCATAGGGATGAACACACCTACACTCTCCCACTCTCATGATGAGGCTTGAGATAGAAACCTCACTAATGCATCATGGTGGAAATCAATCCATAGTACCTCTAGGGCACCTCATCATCAATCGGTCCACACCCTCATGCTAACACCATCCACCAATGACTGTCATAAGTATCATCGTGAAAACATATACATAGTCTAACTAGCTTAAGCTAACACATGTCATAAGCACAACACATATAAATAACATAACTGCACATATCTACCCCTAACAATTACAGTTATTCCATGAAAACAATACCATGATGCAATAGAACAACATGAAGACCTTGATATGACAAAATAATACCATATTCCTCAAGAGTAGATACTTCCATACAAATGACCACTAGAATAACCTTCAAAATGATGTGTAAAGAGAAAACTAATCCCACAATTAGAAATTACTTTTCAAAATGATCCCAATGACACTAATTTTACCTAAATAAGACTCCTGGAAGCAAAGATATGTATGTTCAAAGTTAGCTTAATAAACTAATATTTAATTACCACCTTGAAGGATTCGAACTTCCAAAAATGCTCACATCCCAATAGGCCCTGAAAATAGAATATTCCTATCATACCAAGCTCATCAACATCACATATGATATTCCACAAGTCCACATCATACCATACATTCATAACCAAAATCCTACAATTTTGGAAAATAAGAAAAATAACATACCTAAGCTCAGACTCTGAACCATCTAGCCCACATTCCCGCATTGCATGATCATATAGAATAATCTAGCATAAAAATATAGGAAAAAGGTAAAGACAACCAATGAATTAAAATTTTGGGGGCAAAAAGGATAAAATAAGTAGGAAAATTTTAAAAATTCAACAAGACTCTGTTTCACACTGAACAAGTTCTACACCTACTTAGAGATAACCATAGTAATCCCAAATCTAGGTTCAAAGCAAGCAAAAACCATCCAAAAAGCTTAGAATCTAGAAAAATGTGAAAGAAAAGAAGAGTGCAAAAAGAAAAATGAATGAAAATAGGCTCCTATGCATTTCTATAATTTGACAGAAAAAAATAAATAAAACCCAAACCCAATTTCGGTAACAAGCGGTGGTGATGAGGTAGTGAGAAGAAAAATAAACATAAAAAAACTATGCTTTCAAGAATATGCATACACATAACCTTTGTTTTTCTTCCCATGGGAGCATGTCATGTGTTAACATTACTTTTACTTTTTGATTTTTTTAAACTTTATTTTATCACATTTTTTAAAAATATGTCATTTTCATAAGCTCGTATATTTTTCTCCTCCACAACTAATATCGTAAACTTTAAACTTGTGTAACAAACACACCAAGACTCTAAATCAAAATCCGTTTGAACTTATGAGATACTTATCATACGCTCTACACATTGACATGCCAAAACCACAGCCAAACATTATGCAACATAATGCTATAGTACTAATGGAAAAATATTGAAATCACACATAAAGCATAAAAAAATACCGGATAGGTGCTCTTATACCCCAATCTAACACCCTTGCTAGCAACATCACCTGTGTAACACATCACACAAGGATAGTGTATATACTGACATTAGTTAAGTATGTAAATATAGCATAATTATAACATAAAAATGAAGCCTCATAACATATTAAACACATTAACTTGTCCCCAAAAACCCACTGGGACTCCACATGTAATGTATAACTCATAAGTGGACAACCATACCTACTATCTCTAGATGGGATGTAACATTTTCACAACCCTTCTATTGAACCATCTTTTAACTTGGTGAGCATTCTTTAATAAATTATCCTTAGCTCTATCTATTTTGACTTCTGTTTTGATGAGCAAGGATATGAAATTTCTATCTTTATCGATTTTCTCACTATATTTTGACACAAAATCTGAGGCCAAACATATAGTCTTGATAGCTGTTGTAGGAAAAACATAGACTAAGTTATAATTTGACATTCCAATAGCCTTCTTAAATCTAATATGATAGATCCATAATGCAAATTGTAAGTAATTGATCCAATTTCCTGGATTCACATCCATTAACTTTTTGATGTAGGAAATAAGGTTTTTATTTGTGGATTTAGCTAAGCCATTCCCTTGAGGATAATAATTTGAAGAAGCAAATAGAAAAATGTATTTTTCTATTTCCGATGTTATAAATTATTTAAATTGAAAAGTAGGTCCATTATTAGATACCAATACTTTAGGTTGACCAAACAACTTAGAATCTAATCTTCTAAGAACTTAATCATGTCTGATGATGAACTTTTACTAAGAGATTTTGCTTCAAACCATTTAGTGAAATGGTTAGTAGCTGTGAGAATAAACTTATGTCCTACTCTTGAAGGAGTAATTGTACCAATAAAATCTAAGCCCCATTGCTAAAATGGTCTATCCACAAGTAATGGTTTTAGGGGAGCTCTAACATTTTTGAGTTTTGGTCCATGAACTTAACATTTGTAACATTGTTGAATCTTTGAACTAATATATTGATACATACTAGGCCAATAAAATCCATAGCACAGTATATGTTACATAGTAGACTTAGGAGACTCATAAAATAAATTAGAATGATAAGGGAATTTTTTCAGAATAGGACTAATTTGATCATTATGAACTCATTCCAACAAAGCCCCTCTAAAATCCTTTCTATATGAGATTCCATATTTAACCACAAACTTACTTACTTTTTTAAAGAAAGCTCTTTTCTGAATTACAGTTAAATTATTTGAAACCTTTCTTATATTTAGAAATTCTAGAATTTCATCATACCAATTTCCCTCATGAGTCCTTAATATGGATATTTCTTCTTCTTTACCCACTAACTTGGCTAATTCCATTCCTTTAATAGTTTTGCATAATTCCAATGAAAATCTAAAACCTTGAAGCTTTATGAGCCATTTTTCTCTTTTCAATCCAATTTCATTCTGAGCTAAGAATTGTTTAACCATAGGCTCTATTAGCATAATGTGAACTAATGAGCTTTCCAAATAATATTTGAAACATTGAAGTGCTTTAATAACTACAAATGGTTGTTTCTCTAGATTTGAATAATTTAATTCTACATCATTCAACTAATACCCAAAAAATCCAATCAATTCATCTTGAACTTCATATTTTTAAGTTAAAACAATAGTAATTGAATCATTTGAACCAAAAGCATATAGCCAAAAATCTTCCTTTAATTTTGGTTTTACCAAATAGGAAGCTTCTTGAATGGCCTTTTTAATTTCTAGTAAATATTTCTCTAACTCTAATGTTTTCCTTATTAGTATATCTTTCTTGAGCATATGCATCAAAGGTTTAGTAATTTCTATGAATCCTAGGGTAAATTTCTTAATGAAATTTATCTTCTCAAGGAAAGATCTAAGAGATATTTTACTTATAGGATGCTCAATATTTTGTACTACTTGAACTCATGCATTATCTATAGCAATCCCTTCTTGATAGATTACATGGTCTAGTAAACATCTAGATTTAACCTTGAAGATACATTTATTAGGATTTAATGAGATGCCATACTCACAACATCTATCTAAAACTTGTTGGAGATGACCAATGTGATCTTCCTTCCTTTTTGAAAAGATGGTGATATCATCCAAATAAACTACCATGAACTCACCTATTAAACCTTTAAAGGCTATATCCATTGCTCTTTGAAAAGTAGCTCTAGAATTTGATAATCCAAGTGGCATTCTTTGGGAAGCAAAAGTTCCCCACTTAGTAATAAAAGCTATTTTATATTTGTCACCCCTATCTACCATAATTTTATTATAGCTAGAAAAAACATCTAGGAAAGAATATACTTGATAACCTAAAACTTTGATTAGCATTTTATCAATTCTAGGAAGTGGGTATTTATCTTTACTTAGATGCTTTGTTCAAATTCCTAAAATCCACAAAAATTGTAATATCACCATTCTTCTTTCTTACTAAAACAAGGCTAGCAAGTCATGTCAAATATCATATAGGATATATAATTAAAGTTTGTAATAACTTCTTAATCTCAACTTCCATAGCTAGCTCAAATGATGAATTAAATTTCCTTTGTTATTATTTGACTATCTTACAACTATTTACTAGAGGAATTTTATGTGTTATCAAATTTGGTCTAAAATCTTTAAGATCATCATAAGACAAGGCAAAATTTTCCAAATTATTTTTCACAAGTAATGCTAAATTTTGCCTAAAGACTGAGTCCTTTTGCTTTGTGACATTTAACATCTTCAATATTTTAGTAGATCCAAAATTCACTGCTTCATAAGCTTGATCATCTAGATTTTGTATATCTTTTTCAGTAACAAAATTTTTTCTAAACTCTTGTTCATAATCAATCATCATTTTGGGAATGGAATTTTTCTTAAACCTTGACACTATTTTTGATATGATTTTACTTTTGAATTTCTATTTATTCCTTAAGAACCTAAGAAATTGATCATCATCTTCAAATAGTTGTAAATGCTTTATGCTATCTGGTACTAATGGCTAATGTTCATTCTCAATCACTACCCCTTCCTACCTTTCTATCTTTTTCACATCTAATGTTGAGGCTACCTTTGCCAAATAGTTTTCACAATTACCTTTAATATATTCACAAACTAATCTTGAGTCTCCTTTTATGGTGATTAGCTTGATTCCTTATTCCAATGTTATTTTAATTTCAATACTCAAAGCTTCATATTCAACCTTTTTGTTGGTAAAAGGGAAAGATAGATGAATTTACTTTAAAATTTTAAGGGAATTATCTTTTACTAAAACTACTCCAATTCCTACATGTTTTGAAGTTACAAGAACCATCAAAGTGTCGTTTCCACATTCTCTTATTTTGAGATTCCTCTTTCTCTGAATTATAAACTTCTTGAAGTGTGCAAATTTTGGATGCAAAAGCTCTTGTTTCAATAACCTTGTTTTTTCCATTTAAAGTAATGTTTTTCAAAATCAAAGGTTTTCTATATATGTAGATTTGATTTGTTCCCCTTTCTAAGGTAGCCACATACGTGAGTAATTTGTTGATATGTAACTTGAGAAATTTTTACTCCAAGTTCTACTTAACAAAAGACTATGTGATTCTGGGATATCTACTACTTGAATAGCTACTCTACTTTTTATTCAAGGTTCAAAAGAAATTTCTAATAGAACATTGGAAATCTGATCCACAATCTTCACTCTACTTTTGTCCACTTGAATGATCTTTTTATTTGACTTTCGAAAATCAAAGCAAGCTTTTTACATATTGATGGTGGCATGATAGTAGAGGTGGCTCCAGAATCGACCAAACAATTGTGAAGATGTTTATCCCTTAATTTCATTATCAAAAGAAAAGGAGGTTCTTCTTGGTCAGGAGTACAATCATAGCTAGTTTCTGATGTCTTATCAATGTTAGACACATAGCTTAACTTTGACTCTCCAACTCTCCTTTTACCTTTAATAAACTCTAAAGGATTTCTTTGCTAATCTCCTATCTGTAAAAATTGATATATACGAATATTGGTCTCAACATGTTTAAGATCCTTGATCAAATTATATTATCCATCTCCATAAAATCTTGGTTTCTTCATCCATTTATTAAGAGACTAATTTTGAGTACTTTGCTCTACTTGATCTTCTTTACTTTTATTTTTCTCTTGTCTACCTGGTTCAAAAGCCTTTCTCTTAGTAGATGAATCAAAAATAACATTTGGAGGCCTAGAAGTAGTTAATCTTTCTTTTGATTATAAATTGTATCCATTTTCCTCATTGTTATTACACTTTTCATTTGATGATATATCCTCCTCAGAATTTGAAAGAGAAGAGGTATCACTAGATCCATTCTCAGAAGTTTTGCTTGCATAATGAACACTAGATAGCTCATTATCTGATTTAATATCAAGGAAGTTGGACATAGCAAGATCATTTTCATCCTCATTATCTACTAATTTTGTATCTTGATGCTTATGTTTTCTATTTTTCTTTTCTTTCTTGATTTTAACCTTTGCCAAATATCTTTCTAGTTTCACTACTTTACTAGACAAGTCTTTCATTAATTGTCCCTTTTCAAATTATTTACTTTCAAACTCTTACTCTATCTTAATATGAGATGGCCTTATCAATGCTTTAAGTTGAGCAAAATCTTGCATAGGAATCATCATTTTCTCTTCTCTTTTTTAAGTTGTAATAATCTCTTCATTGTTCAAGTTCAATTGTTTTTCTAATTGTATAGATTCACTAAAGTAGTCATTCAATGTTAGCAAATTTGTAGTTCTTCTTAATCAAATTGAAATATTGGGATTTATAAACTTAAGATAAGTATCTCTAAGTACTTCATTTTATGGTCTATGCTATCTTTGAAAGAGCCCACAAATCTGTTGAAATTTAATATTGAAATCTCTAATTAACTTTTTAACTTCTTGCTTAGTTTGTACTAGCCCATAATATAGTTGTTGTTGATCTAATTGATTGTCAAACTAGGACAAGAAAATATTTTTCATATCATCCCAACTTGTGATACTATTTCTTGGTAAGTTTGAATACCAAATCTAAGCCATATCCTTTAAATTTACTATGAACAACCTACAAGCTTGGTCTTGGTGTTGAATATTTGCATGAGCTAAAGCTAACTGAAACAAGTGAATGTATTCTTTAGCCAAGGAAGCTTTTCCAAGAACAAAAGGCTGCAAAAATTATTTTCAAATTGCCTTAGAAATATCATTGTAGTTTTAAAATCCTCATGGTGTAACTTGTTGCTAAGGATTTTCCATCTTATTAGAATTTCCTTTGATTGATGAACTCTTAAATTTCTTTGAATTTCTCTTATAGACTAATAAACCAAAAAAAAGGTGTCACATCCCCATTCCCAAATGATGTGGTTGCCTAATGATGATGGTGTCTCTTTATAACAAGTGTTATTGTTATCTTAACAAGACCCAAATGTGTAGTTGTGATTAAGACCTGAAAGAGCATGTTGTAATAATGGATGTGTCTCTTGAGGTAACCTTTGGGGGTTTGACCTAATGCATTTATACCCAGGGTTAGAGGTCATGACAACATGGAGTTGCATAGCTTGGAGAGGCAAGTAATGGGAACAGGGTGAAGTGGGATAGGAAGGGGATTGGCCCACCCTTCTGGCTAGGTTATAGGCCTAACCGTGGTGGCAGTGCTAGATTGCCTCTAAGGGATAAATGCTAAAGGAAAAAAACCCCAAGATAAACTCTCAGAGAATGATTCAGATACATTCTTCCATATCAATACAACATTATTTTCTTTCTTTTTCTACATTTTTCCTATTATTTCCTTTATACATAATGTTGAATATGGAGGGGAAAGAAAGAATAGTCAAGATTTTAGAAAAATCACATAGCCTTAGCAATGATTCTAAAAGTTCATCTATCAAGAATATGTGTATGCATGGTTAACACACATTTAATTTCCAAACCAACATGTTCAGATGTTAGACTTTGTCAAGGAGCATACTTGATTAAGAAAATAGAAGAAACTTTGAAGAAGAAGTTATTCCTAAGTTGTACTAATCCAGTTCCATTTATTCTTTATGGAGACTTCAATGTAAAATTTGGACATAACATTTATCAATTTCTAAAATATGTATATGTAAAGGAATCTTTGGAAGATGAACTTCACTTGAAGAAGATGTTTCCATAAATTCAACATGCAATTCCATTAGCTAGTGCATATTCTGTTTATTTTGAATCTTCATTAGATAAATCAAATTATAGAATTCAGGAACAAATGATGTTCATGGATAGACTCATCAAGAACCACAGTTTACAAATTATTCTACAATAATTAATGAAGATGGGTCAACAACATTCTTCATTGAGACTTTGACTTATATTTGGTATGATACCTAATTTTTTAAAGTTACAAAGTTACTAGAGTTAATTTCTAAAGAATAAGTTGAGAAGAATCAAGATCAAGCCTTGCCATCACAAACAAGACCATCTGATCATATACCACTTATGGTAGAATTACAGTTACTCCCATTAGTTCATAAGATTGATCAAGATCAAGAAGTATCTCACTCTTACTTTTATTTGATGATTTTATTATTTTCTTCATTGTCTAATTTTTATTTCATCTAGATTGATAAAATATCTAAGGAAATGCAAGTTGGGAATAAATAATTTACCATGCCTTCACTTGGATAACCAAATACGAGTTACACATTATGTGACCCTGGTTAGAACTGGTGATTGGTAGTTGTTAGATCTTTAATTCACTTCTTATCATTATCTTGGAAAATGAAGTAAGTAGTAAGAAAGTAATATTTAATTTTTTCTTATATATTTCTCACATATATCTTATTTGCAAAATAAGAAAGAGACAACTTTAAGTTCAAAGGAGGAATCAAATTATTGGAGCACAGGATCATGAAAGAAAGCATTAGAGCTAGAAAAAAGATAGAGAATGTGGATTCGTTCGAGGACGAACAAAACCTAAGGGGGGTAGATTGTCACATCTCCATTCCCAAATGATGTGGTTGACTAATGAATATGGTGTCTCTTTATAACAAGTGTTATTGTTATCTTAACAAGACCTGAATGCGTAGTTGTGATTAAGACCTAAAAGGGCATGGTGTAATAATAGATGTGTCTCTTGAGGTAACTTTTGGGGTTTTGACCTAATGCATTTATACCCAGGGTTAGAGGTCATGCCAACATGGAGTTGTAAAGCCTGGAGAGGTGAGTAATAGGAGCTGGGTGAAGCGGGATAGGAAGGAGACTAGCCCACCCTTCTGGCCAGGTCATAGGCCTAACCATGGTGGTAGTGCTGGATTGCCTCTAAGGGATAAATGCTAAAGGAAAAAACCCCAAGAAACACTCTCAGAGAATGATCCAGATACATTGTTCCATATTAATACAACATTCTTTTCTTTCCTTTTTTAAATTTTTCCACTATTTCCTTTATACATAATGTTGAATATCACTTATATTTCGCATTGGTATATTTTCTTTGTATGCATAATGTCTAATATATCATATATTTGATGTTTTCCATGACATCCAAGGACGAGATGTCATAAAAGGGATAATCTTCTTATTCTTTTGGTCTTTACTCCACTACTTGTCCCAAACTCAAGAACCTTCTTTTGTTCTTTTTCTAATGAATAATTAGTCTTATAATCAAGAATTTCTTTTAAATCTATGAAATCTTCCAAACTATCAATCTCTTTGATCACAAACCCAAAATAGTATCTAATTTCTTAAGCCCTCCTAGCAACAAAAAGAACTGTTGGTTAGGACTATTAATCTCTTTGAATCTAATGAACTTAGGTAATAAAATTTTCTACCCTCCTTCTAGCACCAAAAGAACTATTGGCACACTAGGACTATCAGGCTTATGAACTTAGATGAGAAATGTTTTGCCCTCCTTCTAGTGTCAAAAGAATTGTTGGTGATCATTTGGGACCATCAACATTTTGTGGCACCTTCGGTCTTTTGACTAGGATCATGAGAAATGAAGTTGTTGTTCAAATAGTGTTTAGGTACTTACTGGTCTCTGGCAACACCAAGGCCCAGATACCTCCAAATAGACTCAATGGTTATGAAACAAGATAAACATGAATATGTGTTTGCTATTGTGAATGTTCAAATGGTTGTGTTGTGTATGAAATTATAATTGACTTTCATAAATGAAATTTAGCTAACTTTGTCAAATACTATGAGTTGAAGGTTTCTATTTTTTCAAGTAACTTATTCTATATAGTTCTTATAGTATGTTACTTATACCAAATAAAATTTCACAAAAACGTTTGAGCACAATTTTATCAATCTACTCCTAATTTTCCTAGAGAGAAAATTCTATAAGAAAACTAGAAATAGAGCAAGATTCAATGGACTTAGAAAGATAAAGAAAAGAAAAAATATGTGTATGAAATCTCAAATATTTAAGAAAGATAAATTAACATGAGGAAACACTTTATAATAAAACTATTCCAATTCAATATAACTACAAATTGTTCAAACCCTCTTAGTTCAACAAGCAATTTTGTACAAGATAATCTTATTACAATACCAAAAATGCTTCATAAATGACAAAATATGAGCTTCTATCTTGTCTAGTTAATAGTTTTTAATAATTTCATTCGACAGAACCTTAAAAAAATTTCACAATTTCAAGATTGAAATATCAAGGTAATACACTTTAAAACAATGAAGGTATTTTAGTCATCTTAAAATACCAAATATTTTCTTGATTCCTTAAAATCAAATAGGAAATTTCTAGAACACATTACTATCAAATTACTTAAGAGGCTTTTCTACAACATAAACTCTTATATGGAAAACCTTAACAGAAGTCTAATATTGCAAAAAAAAAAAAGAGCTATAAAGGTAACCTAAGAAAATCCAAAAATTGAATGTCAAGCACAATACTATCTAAAATATTAGCTAAGTAACTAAAAAAATGGGAAAAAATGAACTCATAAGATTAAAACAAAGTATCTGAATTGATGCCTTTAGCAAGCCATGCTTTACATGAAATCTTCAATATTCTTCAAATTTTCTTCTTTCAGATTCCCCCTAAAAATCCACTTATTATACCTTTGAAGGCCATTTTATAGTGACCTTGGGATAATTACAATAATCATGCAACATCAAGGGTGTTACAAATATACAAATATCCTTAGAATTAATTCATAACTAATCTATAGGTTATAACTTCCATAGGAAGTTATTGAAATTAGAGAAATACATGCTATAGTCAAAAAGTGTTCCATTGGATAATAAATATTTTCTTTAAAAAAAAAGAAAAATAATAGCTATAACTTTGATTTTCCATATATTCTACACTTGCCATGTATGGTTGAAGTAGTAATCCCAAGTGCTAGCTTGAAACGCATGTTTGAAGCATGGATTACATAAAACTAATCAAGGTAAGAAATGTGTATCTTAGAGGGTTGCAAATTTTATATGATTATTCTTATTATTGTTTAATATTCATTTGTGTTCTTCTCAAGCTAATTTCCCTATGACACTTTTCTAGAATCATTTTTTGCATGTGTAGGCCTTTAGATGGCCATGAATAACATCATGAATGGAGTTAGAGAACATTGGTGGCAATGATAGTTTCTTAGGTATAACCACACCTCTGCATCTCATGCTCTACACAAAAGATCCTTCTTTTTAGCAACCATAGATGTTTGTCAACCTCTGGAATATCACAATGGGTTGAATGTTGAGGTTTCTCGGATCAGTAGCAAGGTCGACATCATTGTTGTAGTGAAAGGTTTGTTGTCATGGGTTGCAGTTAAGATTCTTATTTCTACAATGACAAAGAAAATCCTAGAATTGTTCTCTAATGATGGTTTGGTCCCATTCCTACCATTCATTGATGGATTTTGACAAATTTGATGGGACAGAGGCTCCTCAGCCCTAGTGTGATGTAAATCCCAAAACGTGCACCTAAAATTGGTGTAGATTTGATGTAGATGAAAAGAAGAAGTTGCAAAATGCTAGATGAACACAAAGAAATGAGGATAAAATTTAAATTTGAGATTTCAACTATGTATTATCAAATTTGTTTGAGCAGCATGTGTAGAGAGATTTTTGTTGATGTTGTGGTTATTAATGATGTTGAGGTCGTGATGTCATCATTGGCAGGGGAGCTTCTATAGAAACAACACATTGCTTCATGCTGTTAAGATTTTCAAGCTTGCTTGTATATTATATTATTATATTTTTTGTGTTTTTTTTCCTTTACTCTGCTTTCTCCTCATGTCAACTGTGATAGAGTTGGGGCTTGAATTTGGGTTCTCTTGTGCTTTCTCAGGCAACCGTGCCCTCAATATGTTAACATGGAACCAACAAAAGATCATAATTTTCTTTTTCTCTTAGGTTTCTAATCACTGTAGAGCCTATGCTTGCCACTCAAGAAATTTGATACCACAATGTTATATTCCCTTATCCCTATATCTCTCCCATGCTCTTCTGTGTACATGACAGATTCAAGTGGAATACTGTACTTTTAGAACATAAATGACTTGAAGATATCAAATTCATCTTTATCCTTTGTGATAAAGTATTAAACTAAAAAAATGCTTTTAGCTAGGTAATGAAATATCATACAATTAAAATCTCCTTTATATACATTGAGGAGTAATCAAAGATTTTACATCACCTAGACATGACCAACTCCAATAATCTTCCTCTCAAATTAGAGGCACATTCTACTATTGTTTCATTAAATGGTATTATGTAACAACACTTATAATGTACATGGATCATATCTAGCATAATATTAGAAGCCCTAAGAGTATTTCAATTGATTTTCTTTAATGTTTTTCCATCTTGAGCATTGATCTTAAGGATTGTGACAGTAAGAGAGGATTGTGTTGGATACTATTTTAAGTCATTGTTGTATTGTACTTCTAGCATTTATACTTTGATATTAGAAAGTAATAGCGAAGCTTTTTTTCTTGTTCATGCCTTATTCTCTTAAATTTCATTAAGGTTTGATTTTAAGGGAATTAGGTACTTGCTTTGTTTTAGTCTTTAAGTTGGTATCTAGCATAATATTAGAAGCCCTAAGAGTATTTCAATTGATTTTCTTTAATGTTTTTCCATCTTGAGCATTGATCTTAAGGATTGTAATAGTACGAGAGGATTGTGTTGGATACTATTTTAAGTCATTGTTGTATTGTACTTCTAGAATTTATACTTTGATATTAGAAATTAATAGAGAAGATTTTTTTCTTGTTCATGCCTTATTCTCTCAAATTTCATTAATGTTTGATTTTAAGGGAATTAGGTACTTCCTTTGTTTTAGTCTTTAAGTTGGGATCCTAGCCAAAGATGAAGCTTTATTACGTTCAAAGAACCATAAGATCTATTAGATAGATATTGCATTTTTATAAAAAATATAATAGAATTCACAAATTGACTAGGTACCAACAAGAGAAAAAAAATTAAATCACATAAGTTTTATACTATAACATTATAATATGGTGTTAACTTGGTAGTCACAGCATAGAAAAGAAATATCCAACTCATCCTCAAGGAATTTTAATTTGCACAATGCACAAGTACACTCTTCTCACGGGAGTTAAATCCATCTTTTACTTTTAATTCTAAGATGATATAAACATAAGTGAAGCTTGCTAAGGATACTTCAAAACTTTATTAGAATAGTAGTTAAGAGGTAATGAGCTTCAATAGCTAGTTTATTACATATTATGAAAAACATTGATGTCAAGACACATTCATGTTTATTTATTTTTCATCTTTTGGCATATGTAAAATTTATGCTTTAAGGAATTGCTTATATCTAATAATAATTTTAACATAATATAAAATACATAGCTAAGAATCCATCGAAAACAATTTGTTGGAAAATATTACATTACATTACATTAAATTGTATATATTTAATTTTTTTTAGTTTTAAATGGCTCTTGGAATTTTTAAGATACTCCATAGAATTGTTTTCTTCATAATAGGCATATCTCTCTATGAATATCAAAAGGGAAGGCTAGTTTGCTGATTATCTTTGTAATTAATACCAAAAGACTTGTAATTGTGAGAGTTACTTTGATGTATTAAATCATTAAGTAATTTTTGTATCCATACATCCTTACAAAATAATTTTGATAAACTTGTCATAATATGTTTGTCTTATATCAAGCTTTAAAAAGTTTCTATATGTTTAAATTTACCTTCTAGTTTTGTAAAGAATATAATAGGATATTTCTTACAACTCTATGTCCACCACTAATAGTGCCTAGTGGTAGCTATTATGGCCTACCACGATGTTAATTGATAAGTAGGTTATGGAATTGTTTGTTATTAGTCTTCTACCCTATGAAAAATATGATATTTTGTCCTTATATAATTCTTGATGATATTTGTTTTTTCCTCTCATTCTTACATTATAAAGTAGCATAAATGGTATTGGATTAAACAAATACTAAGAACCATTTTAGTCTACTCTCAATATGATCATAATTGAATAGTACTTTAAAATAGTATCATCTATTTCTTGTTTTGGCCTTAGACTTCCTAATTTTTTTTCTCTAAGAAAATTTTTAGATACATACAAAAAATATATATCTAAGTATTTATTGAATAAATTATTTTCATTTATCTTTCTTTTAATTTCATTGAACATAGTAGAGAGCTCTTACCGAGCATCTTTGAAAATGGTTTTGATTTCTTTAACTGGTTCATTCATTGTAAAGTCTTGATCTCTATAGTAATTTATAGACATTGTTATTGAATTTATGTGTTAATGTTTCTATAATTTTTAATTAATTTGAAAAATAACTTGTAATTAAAACATTGAGGAATGTCTTTATCTTGTTTGTTTGAAACAAAGTCTTGCTTGAATGCTAAGTGAATTTTTTATGATAATAAGCTATAGGATTTATATGAGCTGTGAATACTATTAGTGAATTGATGTATTATTTTCATCTTAAAATATTTTAAAAAACATTTGATTTGAAATAATCACCTATGTTTTTCTATATGATGTTTCATACCTAATTCTATACATGTATTGTTTTGGTCAAAATGTAATTTCAAAAACATTATTCATTCATATTATCTTTTGTAGGTCTAAGGTAGCAAGGAATGATTTGTTGATTTAAAATAAATCATATTTATTTCATTTCTTGTTATATTTAATAATCCTAACCTTTGTTAGCATCTTCAATCTTTTTAAAGTAATAAATATAGTATTTTAGTTCACTACTATGATAATAGTTTCAGTTGAAATGTTGTTAATTCTCTATTCTCCAATAGATTTTTAATATTCTTAGAGAACATATTTTAGTGAGGTGAGAATGATGAAAAATGAATTACATTAAACCATAGTTATTCTATTTGTATCCTATGTTAAAATGTATCACTTATTAAGTTTAGTTTCTTTAGCTAGAATCACTCATAAAATTCTACTCCTAATTTCATGGATGAAGGTTATACAAATTTAACAAGGTCAAATGTTAAGAAATGACAATGGAAAATTTTATGTAGAATTACTATCATGCTAGGGTAAGTGGGTTTTATCAATGACTCAATTCTTCTTTAAATCATAGAAATTGATATTCTAGTCATTTTTAAAAAAATAAAAGTTGAATGTGAATGTAGTGATAGTTTTTTCCTACATGGAATTATTTTCGTATCAATACTTGGGCATGATGCCTAGTTTTTATTCATATTATTCCACATTATCAAATAAATCATTACTATAATTTTATAGAATAAACTATATTTATGACTGCTGGATGAAATTTTTTTAACAAATGTTGAACTAGTTCAAATTACAAGAAATGATCTATAGTGAAACTACTTTGCTCATCATAACATGACCAATGTATAATGAAAATGGTGCACTAATACACTATTTTTAAAATGATATATTTACAATCAACTATTAATATCTTAGCCATCATAACCTATTAACATAGTCATGATATTTAGAGAAATCCTATTTGGATCTTAAATCTTTTTATACCTCATTATAAGCAATAAATGTGATGAAGTGTCAATAAGGCATCTATGTCAATGCATGTCATTTGACATAGCCCCATCAATGGATCTCAGGATATATTGATGCATGTGCATCAATGATAATCCACTTGTTGCCTACAAAAGGGTGCACACCAGCCACATTTATGATACTAGTTGGTCAATCTATTCACTAGAGTCTTGCAGTTTCTTTTTGTAGAACTTAGTAAATTTTTTCATCTAAGTGCCTAAGTGTGGATTGAAATAATTATATGGAATTTTATTCAAGTGTCATATGTACTTAGAAACAGTTACATAAATGTTAATAAAATTGAAATTTCTTTTATCCATTATAGCACTTGGGATTAGTTTAAGTTTAATTTTTAGCATTTTACTTTGAATGCACTTTACTTTATTGTTCTTAAATATTTAATATTTTAATTTGTGAGTAATGTGAGTATAATTAATTTAACCATAAAATACCAATCCTTGGTAATCCTAGAAGTGAATACTTGGTATGCCTAACAGTAAACACTTGGTAATCTAGCAGTGTTAGTATACATTTAGGATGTGTATAGAAAGTGTGTTGTGATTGAAGATTGTAGTTGTTGAAAAAATTGAAGATCCTTAGTGCAAAAGTTCCTTGACCAATGAATCTCTAAGGCCTCCATGGAAAAAATGGGATTCAAAGTATCTTGGTCGATCCAGTAGATCAACTAGGGACATAGGAAGTACAAAGCATGGTAACACAAATAGATCCGAATAATGCAAAGAAAATAAATTTATTTTGAACATGAAGCTCAAAACTTAAAACTTTATTGAAAAGTAATAAAGAGTAAGTTAGAGAAATCTGTACAAATGGTGCTTGGTTGAGCAGAAGGGATGTTTAGTTATACAGAAGTTCAAAGCTCGTTGAAGCCACTCTTAATGCTATGGAACCTCCTTCTCTATTGCAACCTCAGATCTACAAGTTGGGTCACTGCTGGGGGCAGGAGATAAGTAAGAAATTTGGTTGTCAAATTTCTCCACACTAGGGATTTGTGACCCTAGAAATATAGCTTTGACACCAAAAGACATAAATCTCAAGGTGATTATGCACCCACTATAGGATTTAAGAGGATGCAAACATGGGAGATTGTAAGAATCCTTGAGTGGTTTTTAATGCTCCAAGTGTGAAATTAGTGCCTAGAAAATTACTTGTATGCTCAATGTATTCAAGTGCCAAAAGGTCCAACCCTGAGAAAAAATTGCTAAAACTATAAATGGTATTTTATATTGGCTTTTATATGTTCTTTGGTCCATGAAAGGGGCTACAAATTGGCTATGATTTGGCTACAAATTGATTGCCAAATTCTAGTGAGATGGATGCTGAAATTTAGGGGGTTACTATACATAGTTAGTGCTTTCCCCATGGTCATTCTATTTACTATAAATAGTAATTGGAGCACACTCTTCATGCTACAAATGAATCTTCCACACTAAGTTCTTCACCATGCTTGCTGAAGTGGCTAGTCAGCATTGAAGTGCATGAAGTAATGAATATTGGCTTTTATGGCTTCCACAACAGGGGATGCAATTTTCAATGTTGGGGGTGAAGACTCCACATTGGGGGGAAACTTCCACCTTGAGAGGGGAAGATTTCTAGGCTATGCATGTGGTCTCCATGCTGAAGGGGGAAAGTTTCCAAAATCCCCATCCTTCTGTGTTGGGGCTAAGTGAGATTTACCCCCCTTGCATGTGCTTCTAGCATAGAAAAATATACACAAGAAATTAAATATGCCAATCCTCCACCAAATCTAGCGCTACCATTTGCAACTTCTTGTTCTACTCATTTTTGATGAAGTCAGTCAAGGCTACTCAAAGTGGTAGCACCTACAATTCAAGAGGTCAAATAGCTTTAAAACCATAAACAAGGCCATAAGGGATCATGCCATTTTCCATACAATAGGTTGTTTTGTATGCCCATAACACATGGACAAGCTAATCATGCCACTTGCACTTGTTGTTATTGAGATCTTCTTGAGCAAGTTGATGATGGCTCTATTGCTTACTTCTGCTTGTCTATTAGCTTAAGGATAGTAAGGTGATGAGAAAGAATGCTTAATGCTTAGGCTATGATAAAAATCCTTGGTTTCTTATCTACTAAATTAAGGTCCATTATCCATATCTATGATCATGGGTATGCCAAAACAAGATAAAATGTTCTCCAAGATTAATTTGCAAAATTTTTTAGATGTGCTCTTCATCAGGGGAATAGACTCAATCCACTTGGTAAAATATTCAGTTGCAGTGATGATGAAGCTATGCCTTATGGAAGACTTAGGTGTTATGGGTCTAATGATATCCAACCCCCATCATTGAAATGACCATGTTATTTGGGTTATATGCAACTTAGTTGGTGGTACATGTATAAGGTTACTACATGTGTTACACCACTTAATCTTTTGTAGGAAATCATTTTCCATATGAGGCTAATATTAGCCTAACCATATAATTTTAATAGCCATGGATCTAGGTCCTATATGTCCTCCAAAAACACCCTCATGAACTTCCTCTAGGACTATTCTAGCTTCAATTTTACCTAAGCACTTTAGGAGTATGCCATCATAGGATCATTGACATAATGTGTTATCACCTATGATAACATACTACTTCGATCACTTACATAAGACATCCTTTTGAGAAATAGTTAGGCCATGTGAGGATTCACCATGCATAAGGTAAAATTTGATATCATCATACCACTATTTGGTAGGAGTAGTATGAACAATGGCTACAAAGGTATCTTTAGTGTTTTGTGTGATGGGAGTAACAAAGTCCATAGTTAAGGTAGGAAAATTCATAAACATGTATGGCATAAAATTGAGGGCTAATGTTGTAGTTTTATTGGCTATGTAATTTTCATTTCAAGGTATGTGTTGGATATCAACATTTGTGAATTGTTGTAACAACTACTTTATTAGATCACAATAAGGTTATAAGTGTTTGGCTTTGCATGCATATACTTCGATTACTTGATTAACCATGAGTTGTGAGTTTCCTTTGATGGCTAAGCATTTAATTTCTAGGTTACAAGCTACCATCATCCTTGTAATCAAACCCTCATACTTTGCTATGTTGTTAGTACATGGAAATATAAAATGATAGGCGAAGGGTTAGATCTCACCAAATGGGAATGTTACAATGGTAGTAGCACTAGCCCCATGGGTAGTTGAAGCTCCATCAAAGTGCATGACCATCTCATAACCCTTAGGTACTTGGCGAACTATGTTAATATGCTCATCAAGAAATTCAAGATCTATGGCTACTTGATCATTGAAAATAAAAACTATAATTTGTATGGCTATAGCTTGACCTTTTGTTGAGGATTGAGAGAAGTAATGGAGGTCAAAATTCATAGTTATGGCTTTCTATTAGGCTATACAACTACTTTTGTAGATGTTGGTCATTATGGCTTTGAGTATGTTGTCCTTGCAAATCATGTTGACTTGGCTTCTGATGAGGTGGTGTATCCACTTCTTCAATGAGAATACTAGTGCTAAACAATACTTCTCCACTTCAGTGTATTAGGTCTCGTTGGCAACTAATGCATGGCTAAGGTAGTATATAGGAATTTCTACTCTATCATCACATTTTTGATAGAGTAGAGAGGCAATTGATGTATTAGAGATAGAAAGATAAATGTAAAATGATTTATCCTCTTGTGGAGGATAGACTATTGACAATTGTGTTAATTCTTGCTTAAGCTTTTCAAAGGCCTCTTGGCATTGAGCCATCCACTCATAGTGAACTCCTTTCGTAAGTAAGTGTTGCATGGGCTATAACTTATCTATAAGCCTAGTGATAAACCTATGAATATACTATAATCTATTCTATAATCCCCAAAGCTCTTTAAGGTTGTTAGGAACTGCTAATTTGGATACGGCCTTAACCTTAGTAGGATCAACATGTATCCCTACTTTGGAGACTACAAAGCCAAGCATCTTTCCAATATTGACACTGAAGATGCATTTCTTATGGTTGAGCCTAAGCTCATATTTGAGAAATCATTTAAGCACAAGATCTAGATCATTATCATGATCATGGGCCATCTTAGAGTTGACAACTATGTCATCTATATAATAATTAAGCAAACCTAGCATGTAATCACTAAAGATATAAGTCATGGCTCTCTAGTATGTCACTCCAACATTTAGGCCAAAGGGCATCATGGTATAACAAAAAGTACCACATGGGATCATGAAGGTTATTTTAAGTTGATGCCTTGGGTTGATCCTAATTTGGTTATACCTTGAGAATCCATACATAAAGGACAATAAGGTATGTCCAATTATAGTATTGATAAGTTGATCAATACTAGGCAATGGGAATTCATCTTTGATAGTCGCTTTATGGATACTCCCATTTTTCATAGGAACCACCACTATGTTGGATACCCATTCTACATAGTCGATAGCCCTAATGAAACCAGCTTGGTAGAGCTTTGATATTTCATCATGAACTACTAAGGCCAAGTTAGGTCTAATTTTGCACACTTTTTTCTTAACTAGTTTAATGCTAGGATCTAGTATGATGTTGTGCTAGACTAGACATGGGTCTAGGCCTGGAATATCTTCATATGTATAGGAAAATGCCTTATTATTTCTTTGTAAGACCTTGGTGATGTCTTGAGCACATTGAGGCTTCAATGAGGAACTTAGTTTAAGGATTTTCTCTATACCACTATGTGTTTTCATAGGAACCTCAACTAGAGAGTCTTCCGTTATGTCTCTTGCTTCTAAGTCAAGGGTTTTGACTAGGTTTTCAAGACATTCTAGAGGTTTCTCTATTAATAATATGTGCTCTAGAAGACTCTCAAGCATAGGATCTAGGATACATCATTCAACATCACGGTGAGGTCCATGTAGACACAATGGCAAACTGATTTGTTCCTAGGAACTCATACTTTAATCTTGCATGTCAACCAAATCCATATTAAGTGGCACATGGGTAAAAGTGAATAAATAATGCCAAAATGCTATAAAACACATGGAAATCTAATGCAATCAAGATCATCCAAGATCATCAATGAGGTAAGGACAATTCAACAAAGTGCAATGGAGGTGAACAAAGGTCTAATAAAGGTCACATAAAGGGGTGTATAAGAAATAAGGCTACAAATGGTCAATAAAGGCCACAATTTTTCCAATTTTAGGACTTAGTGGACCATGATGAAAGTTTAGAATCTTGGTGGAGTATTATGCTAGTTCAAGGCCTTAGTGGACCATGGTCACATGGTGTTAAATGGTGGTTAAGGAAGGTCGAACCCCACTATTTAATACCATTTAGAGGCTAAAAAAAGGCAAATAAGGCTATAATGAGAAAAATAAAGAACACATAAGGCTATATAAAGGCCATAGAAATTCAACAAGATTAAAAAGGCAACATAAGTCCAAAAATAAGCCAAAAACATTATGTAATAAGGAAAAATAGGCTATATATGGTAAAATTTGGATTATATAGATAAAAATGATTAGGTTTTACTAGTTTTAGACCTTATTAGGCAATGTTTTGAAGCTATGAGGTTATTAAGTGACTGTAGGCATCAATAAAGGTTGTTTCTAAGCTGTTTGAACACAAAAATCAAGTGTTTTAAGGCTTAGGCTTAGCAAGGAAATAGGGATCCTCATCATGGAAACCAAGAAAAATAGGTTTCAGGGCGCTCATAGGTTTAAAATTGAGGTTCTAGGACCTTCCCAAGGTAGCAAAGGATCAAATCCATCAAAAGATGACACTTCAAAGGTTTTTAAAGGCTAAAAAGTAGGCGTTGGAGCCTTCCCCCCTATTTCCATGCTAGCCAATGTGGAAGAAAGGGGGCATAATGTGAAAAAATAAAATTAAAGTAAAATTGAATCAAACATGATCAAAAAAAGTAGTCGATACCTAGATCTAGAGGTTGTGCATCCTCTAGCTTCATTTTGAGGCAATTTTGACTATCAACATGTGTCGAAATAGCTTCCCCCCTCCTTTTTCCATATTGAGCGTAGTATCCTTAATGTTGAAAATTAGGGGGACACTTGTTTTATGAATTTAGAGTTATTTAGAAGTACTTTGACTAGGTTTCTAGGCCCCTAGGGCTATAGACTTTGATTTTGCAAGTTTTTGACTAATTTTGGGCATACTTGAAGGCTATTTAAGGGTACTTGGGATCTTCCCCCTATGTTTCCACATTGAGGAGTTACCCTAGTGTAAAAGAATATGGGGAATGAGTTTTGAAGTTTTAAATGACATTAGACAAGAAAAATCTTAAAGCTGTGAGGTCTTGGGCTCCTCCGGCATAGGTCTATGGCTTCCAAGAGTGTCATCTTACAACCAAAAGTGGGAAAGTAGATTTTCCCCCTTTTTTCCATGGTGAGGGAGTTAATCTAGTGTGGAAGAAGTAAAAATCCTAGATCTAGAAAAATTTTAATCATAATCAACCATGCATGTTACCTTCCAGAGTTGCCAAGACCAAGGGCTATGGATACATGTCAAAATTTAGCAGTTTTGAGCAATCCTAAGTGGTTTTTTAGCTTCCCCTATTTTTTCCATATTGGGTGTGGAGAGCTCAATGTGGAAAACTAAGCAGGACCACGTTTTGGCCATATGGGATTAATCGTGTAAAGTTTAAGGGCTCCAATGGCTGTTGCCAAGGTTCTAGAGTGCATAAAAGACCATTTAATGTCATTTTGAGGTGTTTAGCAGTCCCAAACAAGTTTCCACTTTATTTTTCACATTGGGGAAACTATTATTAGTGTGGAAAAATGGATCTCCAATGTGGAAGAATCATTCATCTTAGATTTAGATCAATGTTGACCTCAATTGATCATGCAGACCAACCTCTGGGGCTACCCGGGTTGAGGACTAAGGTTTCATGTTAATTTTTGGTAATTTTGGGTATTTCTAAGAATGTTTTAGGCTTCCATCCTTTTTTCATGATGGGACTAGGATTATTAGCATGGAAAACTAGGGGAATTATTTTTTATCTTTTTGACATTAGTTTCTTGAAGTTTGAAGGCTCTAGAGGATGTCAACAGGATCCTAGAGTGCAAGAAAGTTTAATTAATGTTGTTTGGAGGTATTTATGAATCCCAAATGAGTATTCCTCTTAATTTCCACATTGGGAAACATGGATGAAAAAATCCCTAGCATGGAAACACCTTAAAACTTAGATCTAGCCTAGTTTTAACTTTAGTTGACCATGCATCTGTGCTTCCAGGGCTATCATGGTCAAAGACTAGGGTTTGGAGTTAAAACTAGTTATTTTGTAGGTTTTCCAAGTGTTTTTTAAGCTTTCCAATTATTTTCAACATTGGAGATAGTATGCCCAACATGGAAAATTCAGGGAAAACAACTTTTTCTTTTTTGCCTCATTTTTGCCCATGCATGTAGGTCCCTGAGGTTGCTAGTGATGATTGCCAATGCTTGATGTCAAGATGTTGCTATTTTGAAGGTTGATGAATGGTTTTTAATGTTATAACCCACCCCCCCCCCCCCCCAATCTAAATA